>WMED01007268.1:0-17776 GCA_019650415.1 Pipa parva
CCTGTGTTCCACCGAGAACCTGAAATCCTGCAATGCTAGGAACCACCGAGTTACCCGGGCTGCGGCGGTGAGAGCGCCGAATCCTGACCACTAGACTACCAGGGAAAATGCATGGAAATGCAGATGCTCTTTCAAGAATACACTGTATGTTGGTAGACTCTTGGGCCGCTCCATGAAAAACCCGACCCGGACTACTTCTGAAATAACTGCTCAGCAGCATATTGTTGCTGGCAAAACCTTAGAGGGTTTTTCATATCACCGAGGCCAGCCACCTCGGTGATAAATACCTTCCGTCTATGACGGTACCTCTAACCTTCCTACACTATATAAACATTTTCTTTTTTTGGTATTACTGTTCTTTAAACATTATTAATACTGGTCTTCTTTAAAGACAAGGGGTTCAAAACAATAAGAAATATCTGTTCTGCAAGGTAATTTAAGGATGTGGACAATAATCATGTGGCCTTTAAGCTGTTGCTGGACCACAACTCCATCTGACAAATATATAATAATTTATAATAAATAAATAAGACCTGGATGGTTACAGTATACATCCATGCATTCAGAGTAAACAACTGTGTTGCATTACAAGCCATACCTGTTTGTCTCTTTCATTCCAGTATATGCCTGAGCAATTTCCCTTTTATCCTTCATCTTCTGTACATCCTCAGAGAGGGCAATGGAATCTGTCATTGTTTCCTGCAAAAAAAGTATATTAATCTCTTTGCCTAGTTTGAAATATAACATACATGTTCTCAAGCTTCTGTCAAGCATATAATCACTTTCTGTTTCCTAACACAAGCGAAAATACCAAATAACCCAATAAAAAATAGTTTCTTATTAAGCTACCCAATATTGCGGAGTATATTATTCTTCTACCCCTTAACAAAAATATATTATATTGCTTAATTACATTAATTGAATAAACTTGGTTGACAGGGGGACCCCATTAATAGGTGCAAGTGATCTGTAAGCACACACATCAATGGAGAATCATTTTCAATTATGTAACAAAGAAAAAATGGTTAATTTTGCTTTCTTTCTGGGATAATAGGTACTTTTCAGACCTGCTTAGGACGGGCGTATTATATAGTCACTACAGCTTTAAATGGCTGCAAGGTCATTAAAATAAATCTTGTCATAACTACTGTTTGAAAGACTTTTAATTAATACTTGTGACAATTAGTTGTACTGGGAGCATGTACATAAGTTAAAACTGACCTATCTACTATAACATCAAATTATCCTCTGCTCCCTTCCATGTATACTTGCTACAGGGCTAAAACACCTAGAGCACAAGTGATGTCTTCCTGAACATGTGGGTGGATTTTTCCAGCTCTGAAATGGCAGGTATTCAGTTATCTTTTACATTGGTGAAGGAAGTACAGTGCAGCCAGAGACAGACATCATGCTAAAGCTTAGTGAGCGAGTGCCTATCTACATTAGGTAGAAACAGGAGGATAGTGAGTAATGAATACTTTTATTATAATTTTATAATGATATTACTATTAGCATAGTATTAAGCTATAAGTGGCCAAAAAAGAATGAGGCCACAAATGAGCTATAGTGCAGATGAAACAAGATTAAAGTAGTACTTGTTCTGCACATTTTTGGGAGGATCAGGGGAATACGAATTTTTTTCGTCTGCCTAAGGAGAATGGTCATCAGAACAGAGGTGGCATGTAAAATATATCCCCATGTGATCAAAGACAGATTACAGCTCACATGTTCTACAGGTAAAAGTGTTCTCAATATAAGGGAAGGTGACAAGTGAGGGAAATATATTGCTTCATGTATAAAGTGAAGGGATTGATTGGCTTGTGGAGCAAAAGGATCACTTCAGCCCATTATGATTCAAACATAATCATATAACATAATTTATTAATTATGTAAACTAACCTATACCTAATCTGAAAAACGTTTACGAATTTGAAGTCTAGAGTTGGTTTAAGCCCAAATGGTGTACCAGAAACTGTGTACAAATCTAGTGTTTCCCAAAAAGAAAGCAACTACTTGCAGTGGACCATACTATGTTTATAATAATAAGCAATACAGTTCTGTGTAGTCTCTACCTACATCAGGAACCAAACAGTGTACCTGATGTGGAATCACTGTTCTAAGAGACTTCAAGTCTAGGATTTTAGTCAATAAAGGTCAATACAAATATAAAAAGCTGGCATTAGAAGTTAATAGGGATTAAAGAGATCAGGTACAGTTGTGTTCCAAAGGCAGAAATCACAGGTTATCCTTCGCTGAATTAACATTTAGTCACTCTAGAAAAAAATTATAGTAGTTTCGTCTTCTGCCAAATACTAGTTAGGTGTTTCCATAACTGTATACTATATGTAACTGAAACAAAACAATCATGTTGTGAAGGCTCTGCAAATGATCTAAAAGTATAGCAGTTATTTTGAGAAGGTGAGAAGACCCAAAACATGTGAGGATATAAATGTTGTAAATGAATTTCCATGCAGTTTTAGCTAAGCAGACTGAACTATAATGGTCAGAACTACTGCTCATCATGCAAAAAGCCACGCAGCAAAAATACAGCAGGTACCTTATTATCCTGTATGGTGAACGGGAAAGCAAATAGAAAGGAGAAATATGTATCAGAACAAAAGCTGCTCATTTAACCATTCATGTGATACCATTTTATTTAATTCAGAGAATGAATCAATCAAAAAATGATCAAGGGCTTAACTAATCAAAAGATTTTCTTTTTTGTTTAATCTTTATTTTGCCCCTCAATAACAAACAGGATCAGAATGGACTTGTGGCACATGCCACCATTATGCTTGGAAAAGTGATACAAGTCTTTCTTTCGTAAGTCTTTCTTTCAAAGGATAATGCTTGGGAGACTGCAGATGACAACTTGTAAGTAAACTTACTCGCATTAGTGCTAAAACTTATGAATCTTTTTCTGCTGTAGAGTAAATTCATGGAAGCTCTCTGGGGTGTTGGGGATTGTGAACCACTAATGAGATACTGTTGTTATTTGGGAAGCGTTATACTATTTGTTTTGGATTATTTTTTCTACATGTTTTCATGATCTTGATTGATCAAGTAACAAATAGCAGTATAAATGCAAATACAATTCCAAAAGTGAAGTTATAAAGTTGCTATTCTATAGCCATCAGTTTATACTATACATTGTACTTGAATAACAGCAGTTCAGATTATCCCTTGTTGCACAAAATCTCTCACAAAGTCTCACCTTGTGTGGAATAGCCTCCATCTGGCTCACCAGTTGAGATCTCAGTATAAGAACTTCTTCCTTACGTACTTCCAGTTCCTCACTTACTGATGTCATCTGATCCAAAAGAACTGCATATACTGGAGAGCTAGGTCCTGTCGTTGCATCTGGGGAGACCTTTTCGGTGATTGCCCTCCGCAGTTCATTCAACTCATTCTTCAGCTTTTTGTTCTCAGATTCCAGTTCTTGACGCTTTAGTAAGAGAATGTATTTGCATAACTATTTGTTTCTCCAAGTCAATGCACATTTATGCTATTTTGATGAAGAATATTAAAACTTCTATTAACTACCAAGTGTCTGGGATTGGTAAGCAGAATGTGAAACAGAATGCATATTTTATCCTAAAGACTTAATTCAGTTGCAGAACTTTACAGGTAACAGAAAGTTACTTTCATATGACATATTGTTACCTCTTTCCACAATTAGCCTCTACCAAGAAACAAGCTGAAATGTTTTTGAGGAAATACAGTAAAGTCCTTATTAATACACAACAAAATTACACAAAAAAATATAGCAGGTAGGAATAAAGATAATATATATGATCAATATACAAGTCAATCAAGTTATAATTGATATATAATTGGAATTTGAAAAATACATTTTCCATTTGGGGCCTACAGTTCTCTTTGGGGCTAATAAACTACTAAGTTATGGATTCTGAAATTATAAATTCCATTTTACTTTTTTCCCCCAAGTACAGAAAGGGCTCTGCCACAGACAAAACAGCAGCCAAATACTTTTTCAGCATAAGTTGACCATTTAGAAAAACTACAGAGAGGAGGATACATACTGTATTAATAAAACAGGGATTTCACCAACAGAGGCAATCCTTCCAGAAGTTTAGTAACTTATAGCAACCAACCAGCTGTTAGCATTCACTGATATATGGGAGCTAGAATTATGAATGTCAGCTACTGATTGGTTGTTATATGTTACAAGACCTATGTAGACATAGATATTTTAGCACAAAATATGTTCAGATTTAAAGAGATTTAAATCTGCAGTGATCAAACTCAAAATAAGTAAAAGTTAAATTCAAAAATGAATTATACCCCAAAATCTAAATATCCCCAAATCTATGCAAAGGGTTGTTTATTTCATGTGCCTTAAAAGCCAAGTCTATTTGTTGTTGTCTTTTCAAAACTACAATAAATTTCCACATTTCAGCTTATTTTCAGGCACAAATCAAACCTTTTTTTAATGCGAACATTGCTTTAACAGTACCGGGAATACATATTAATAGTATTATATGGACTAATCCCATATCCTATACACAGAAAATGAGAAATATCTGGGTGTCAGAGTCTATGCTCCATTATAGAGGATGTTTGTATCTAGAACTTGTAAGTAAATAAAAAGAATTCTAAAAACTGAATAATATTGAACATGAAGAATAGGAATAATGTTTTGTATCATGCAGGGAGTAATGTAAAATAACCACACACTGAGGTGATACACAGACTGAATAAAAGAAATGGCAGGGCATGAAAAGCAAGTCTATGTGTAAAAATAATACTACTAAGAGTCAAGGTTCTCATTTAATCCAGCTGCTGATAAGAGTTACTAGAAGGATAAGGTTAATTACAGAAAGACAAAAAAAAAAAAAAAAATGAAAAGGAAGAGCAGCTGTAAACGATGGCACATACCACTACCTACAATACACTAAACATTAAAGTCATAGGTGCACATCGTAATTAAAGCCCCAAGGTGAATAACACTATGCAATTTCTATTATTTTTTATGGGTCCAGTAATCAAGTGGTGTTTATTTACAAAGTTTTGTTTTGTAGATTAAAGATTCTAAATGCAATTTGATCAAGTATATCCAACTGGTCCGGTGTTAAAGTTCCACCTTTTTCAAACAACGGTGAAATTAATTTTAGCATCAAACAGACTAGCTCATGTGTGTATAATAAACAAACATACAATAAACACAAGCCTGAAAACATGACTGTTGGGAGTATTTAAGGAGTGTAGTTGAGTAGCCCTGTTGTACAACATATCAGTGAATAGGATCTTCTTGCACCTTGTGATGAGACAATGCATGTGACTCCCTTACCTACAACCAAAATAACTTTATGCTGGGCTAGGAATGTACTCCAATGTCTCTACATAGAACAGCTCCTGATTCTGTCTGAAGGAGTGATGCCCATTTACCAATAAAGGTAAGAAGTTTAGTAACTAATAACAAACAATCCAGATTTAAATATAACCAATCCCAATGCAGTAGGCTTTGCAATTCCTTTGTGTCTATGGACATTTTTAGCTGCAAATGGCTACATATCTACCGTTAAAATTTATTAGATACACCTGTGTTCAAAACAATAGTGAAATTACCTTGAGAGATTCATATTCCAGTTCTGTACCTCTGGCTGGTGGCATGGCTTCCTCCTAATCCAACACAAAGGTAAATTAATGGAATTGATACAATCTCCTTGGATCAAAAGCATTCTGACTACATAAAATACACATCAATACAAAAAATATATATAAAAGAAATATACTTGTGACATCTGAATAATTCATAGGTACACATGCAGATCCTAGAGTTAAATGTACAACTTTAAAACTAAACCAGGAGTTGAAACAGAAAACATTAAGGGTTATTCACTAAAGTCCGAATTGTTGCATATAGGTGAGAATTCAGCAGATAAAGACAGTTGCTATAGGCTGCTACTGTCGCAGTCACGTCTTTATAATGAGAATATTGTCGCAGTCGCGACTTTATTATGGAAAATTGTCGCAATCTTAACTTTAAAAAATTGTCACAACTTTACAATGGGGAAATTGTTGCAGATTTGCTATGGGAATCCGCTGTTTGCGAATTCGACAGTCGAATTCGCACGTTAGTGAATAACCCCCTAAATCTATGGAATATAGAGCACATACAAAAAGAATAAACTTTCAATTAAAAAAAAAAAATCAGTGAGTCTGATTTCACAGCTACCAACATGTATGTATACTTGCATTTGTATGTATTTATGTATATATGTAATTTATAAAGCGCCACTAAGCTACACAGCGCTGTACAATTCAACAATACTGTTATAATACAGAAATGGGAAAGTGCTTAACATAGTACAATGAAGTAAGAGACAGATTAAGACACAATGGGGTCTTAGGCAAATAATGAATTAGGGCCCAACTTTCCTCCAACTAAATATTTAGGAATAGGCTATTAAGGCAAGGGAAGGTGTCTGAGTCCTCTACCAATGGTTGGACAATTGCCAGTAGTCTAGGATGCAGTGGTCATGGTGTTCTCAATGTTTTTTTTTACCTTTTTGGCTCGGATAATTTGTTCTTCTTTTCTGTCCAGATCATCTTGCATTATTTGTTTTTCCTGTTCTAGTTCTTTTACTCGTTTTTGAAGCTTCAGGAACAGAGACATATCCAGCGGTGTTTTTCTATCAGCTGGCTCCTGTAAATTAGTGGAACAAACATGAAACTTTCACTAAACATCTGAAGGGGAAACAACAAAAAAAAGCAAATTAAACTACATTTATTTGGGATTTATTGTATTTCTCCTACAGATAATCTAATCTAAAATAAAACAATGACAACTGGCTTACCTCATTTCGATACGGAAAATCTTCTGATTCTGTGACTTCAGAGCTAAATGTGTATTCTGACTCATTACTACTGTGAGTAGAGTCTGTGCGCCTGTGTCCTGGTTTTGGAGGACTCTAAAACATACAAGAATAAAGATGAATGGTGTGTTTTCTACCCACAGCATTGACTTCCAAATACTGAGATCTCATTATACTGGAACCAAAGGACACAGTTAAAACACACCATGGTATTGATTTCATCCTTCAAGTCATCATAGCGCTCTTCCAATCGGCTAAATTCATTAAGGAGATTCTGATACCTCAGGCGTTCATCATTCAGCTCAAGCTCCAACTGTTTTGTCTCTTCTATCAGCTTTTTCTCCATGGTCTCTGTCAAGGCATATCAAAACATGGGTTTCCATCCATCCCCAAGCAATTGTTGCCATTGCTAAAATATTTTCAAATTTATCAGCTGCTCAGAAATATATAAACATCTCTTATCCCTGCAATGCAAGTATTAGAGTCTGTTTTCATTTTAAAAGCTATAGCTATGAGAAAGGTTGCTAAACCAGGTCAGAATTCTAATGAATGTACTCATTAGGTGTGGCACATTATGTAATACACTGGCCCAAAACTAAAGTCTCCATGCAACCTTTAATAAAGTAATGCTAAATAGGAAAGCAGAATGTCTATAGGATCACTATATCTGTCACAAGGACTGGGCAACACAGCATATGTTTTTATTTGTTTTATCTCTCTATGTGGCTATCTTAAAAACATACATTGCTCACCACTCCCAATTAGTAGGCAAACCTATAATACATACTATTATGTAAATAGTTAATTGGTTCCTTCAGCTGTGAATATATACAAATGTTAAATATGTATCTGATAACCTTCACAGTGTTGGACTGAGTTACGGTACATTGAACCTTCCAGAGAAGCTGATTGCAAGGGCCCTCAATCTACCAGCAAACACTGTCATGCACATTAGAATAAATAATCAGTTTTGCAGGACATTACAAAAGAGCCAATTTCCCAAATTTTAGTGTAATTAAAGGTATCTATGGACCAGCACCTGTTAAAAATTGTTTTTGGCACTAGGCCTGGGTCCTCTGATCCTGAGGCCCACCGAAGGATCCTCTAGTGCTCTAATGTGCCAGTCCTACCCTGAACCTTCACCTGATAATCTAGCACACATACCTGTGATTTGTTTGGCTTGCTCCTGGATTAAGAGATTCAGTTCCTCTTTCTCTGCTTTCAGCAATTTGTTCTGTTCTTTCAGCTCTGCAACAAGCTATACAGCAATATCAAATATTAGGCTGGGTTAACTGTAAACAACTCAATTCTAAAATGAACAAGTTCTGCCATTAGATTAGATAGACTGCTGAAGCTCAACATGTATTGTTGAACTGAGACAATACAGCAAATTCAGTCTTAGAAAGGACTGCTTGAGAACAGATAATCAATACTCTCCCCCAGGTACCTTTAAACCAGATCAGATGCACTAAGGTTATCAGAAATGGAAAACATGATCTATCAGCCCATTTTGAAAATAAGTGTTCATTTATCTCTGCAATGTTATTATACATGCATTATAACAATACTAAAGAGCAGTCAAACCTACAATCTAAATAAAAAAATCACCAACAAAGTATTACAGGGGGATACCCACTTTCTAAGAATGCTGCACTATTGATTTTTTAACAGACAGTAAAGTATGAAGACATCACATACTGTTTGCAACGATAATGTTTTTATAATAATGTTTTTATAAATATAATGTTTTTATAATAATATATATCATATATACTGTATTATCATACAACAGAGTCCTATAAAGTGGGTGAGCATTCTAATACTGTTTCCTTAAAACAAAATGGCATCCTTTAATAACATAAGTCACCTCCTGAGCCTACCCAATATATTATAAACATCCACTACACATTTAATTCAATGAAATGGATTAGGAAACACTTGAATAGCAAAGGTGCTCCTCTCGTCCTAAGAGTTCTTTATAAAAAAAAAAAATTAAAAAAATCAAGCCTCTATTGTAGATGGCTATGGTTCTCCATGCAACATACTATAGGAAAGAACATGACAGCTAATAATTATCTGGAATTTTATGATACGATACGGCTAGGAGATGGGAAATCTACACTTTAACTAGAAAAGAACATATGGCCAAAGATGATCCATCCCATCCTATACTGTTCGATTTCAAAAACACATCATCTAAAACTAATAAGGATAAAGTATTTACAATTAATAATTCTACCTGTGATATACTAAATCTATACAAAGATTAATTCATACAGTAAGTACCCTTTTACCAATCTGGATGGGATGTGGGGGATTGTAGTTGATGCTGCAGAAGGACTAAGACGCTAAGGAGTGTATTTAGGATTCCAGACGCCCTAGGTACTGGCAATGTTCCTCCCTCTCTTCCCAGCAGTGCACTAGGAGCAGTGCACCTTGCTACCCCCCCAGTTACCCCAGTTATCAGTTACTTTACTGATTAATGTTGCCTTAATCAATAGCTTTGAAATCAAGTTTTATAACAGACTACTCTAGGTAACAGAACATCTAAATTTAATAGGTGTTACACTCCTTTAATTGATGCTACAGACCAGCAATAAATAATTGTTGATTGGTTGTTGTACCATAGCAAGTCATATATTTATGTATACAAAAATACATTACGCTCTCACAGATGCAACATTTTGACCACTGTTCTGTGTACAATGCATTCATCCAAGTCTGCTCCCTCCTTTGTATGTTATATTAAACAGTACAACAATAATCTGTAATTCAATGTTAAGGGTCATTTAAAAGTGTGAACCATCATCTCCAAAGTAAAGTCATACTAAAGATAAAATATACTTAATTCATAAAATCAGTAACAAAAACATATATTTTTTTCTATGCAGTTAGGAAGAATGAAAGATTACCAGTATTAAGAACCGTAGTGCTTAATACTATATTTTCACATCACAATCATGTCACTTAAAAAAACAAGGGAAAAAATCAGATAAGTACTTCTTTGCTGTAATGCAACCTAAAATAATGGCTGGTGGAGGTCTGAACATTCAAACTTAGTACATGAAATAACAATTCTCATTTCCCTACCTGATCTGTTTCTGTCTGGTATTTGTTTGCCCTTTCCTCAATGTTCTTCTTTTCAGTCTGTGTTTGCAGTAATTCTTTCTTAAGTCTGGCAAGCTCGTCTTGCAAGCTGACCATTCGGTTTGCTGCATTCTTTGCCTCCTCTTCAAATGAACGCAACCGTTCTACGTCACTGCGAAGCTTATCTTTCTCTGTGTTGTACGTGACCTCCAAATGTGTCAACCTCTCCAACAAGGATTTGTTGTCTTTATTCTTAAAAAGATATAGGAGGTATTATTTACAGAATTGTATAAAAGGCATCTTCTAAAACGATCCATCAAAATGAAAAGGCAAATTAATAATCTTTAGTAGCCCACTTTCTAAAACTAAGAATATTACATACAAAATGTAAAAAGCAAAGATTTAAATGACTGATTTTTAGTAGTAAGCATTAGAATTCCCATTGTGCCTAAAGGATAATATAAATTCAATAACAAAAGAAAAAAAACATTTCTTCTGTCACAGTACCTGTTCATCAACTTTTCGCTGCAATTGCATGATCTTGTTCTCCATCCCAATGTTAAGCTTTTTGTAGTGTTCCACAGAGCGTGCTTCTATCTTGAGTTTCTTCAGCTCCCTTTTGGCCATCATCCTGCGGTAACAGCACTGCAAATACACAATGGCTTCCAGGCTTCTCTTATAAGCTGCACGTGCTAACCAGCCACGGACATGTTTCTGAATGATGGTGGCTTTGTGTATCCGAAGCATCTTAAGAAAGAAAAAAGTAAACACATCTATAAAAGGTATCTTTCATTTCTTACAATATGTAAATGAATACCAAAAACTAATTAGCACTGGGTAAATTATTTAATATACACAGCAGCAGAATTTGAATGGAATTTCTTGTAAATTATAAACTTATTGACAGTTAGTTCTTTCTCACATCAGAAATATCCATTTATAACTGATAGCGACTATCTCCCCACTTCCCTGTTTAAAAATATTCTGAAATATAATGATATGGCTGTGAAGGATTTTTTGTGATACAAAGACCTGAGGAAGATTTAACTGAAGCTTCTATCTGCTCATGATTATACCTTGTGACTAAATACATTGCATCACAGGAAATGTAGGCAGTAGAGTTGTGCACCGTGTTAGCTATAGATTTAATCAAAGACAAGAGAGTACAGGTGATACCTTTTATTGGCTAACGAAATAGATGGTAAATGCAATCAGGCTCCTGATGAAGAGGCCTTAGGAGCCTTGAAAGCTTGCATTTACCATCTATTTCGTTAGCCAATAAAAGGTATCACCTATACTCTCTTGAGGAAATGTAGGTCTACACAATATTTGACACATGGTAACACTGTAGCACATAATTTTAAGCGAAGCAAAAAGATAACCAAGTGGTTTTTCTGTGTGCCACTAATAACTACGGCACACAGAAAATTGTGGGTGACATGCCATCATGACAATTGTAATTGTAAGCTATACAAACACATGTACATATATTTAGATACTCATTACCATAATCCAATGCAATATGCTACTAAGTCTCAGCTATTCAGGCAACATGTGCATATTATAAATATCTCAATAAAGGAAATTACTTGGCATTACTAGCAGTGCATACATGCCATCACCACCCTTTCAATAGAAAAGCAGCCATTGAAATATTCAAACTTACATGTCTGAAAATAGGATAAAATTACAGTACATACTACAGCGCTGATGCAAAGATTAAATGAATGCTGCATGGCTGCTCAAAATCATTGCATTCTGCAGCATGCATCCAAACTAATTTCACTTCAGCACCACAGTCTGTAGATTTTATTTGTGTATGATGTTTACTAAATAAAACATAACTAATGTTGGTTCTTTTTCATTGTTACCCAGAACTTAGAATCCACTGTGTACCTGCTGATATCTCTTCCTGGCAGCATACCCACGCAGATATGACTGGAGTGCAAGAGTGATAGACTGTATACGCTTGTACCTCTGCCGCACAACATACATTCTTTGGTACTTCTGGATAATAACTGCTGCACGGGTTCTGCGCAGAAACTGTGCATAGCTGCATGTAAAAACAGAAAAATAAACAGAAGTAATTAAACATACCTTATTACAACATAATGTCTATAGCTGTTCCTAAGCACCAGCTTTGCCCTTACTTTGCCCTTACCATCGTGCCTGGTATCCCCTGACAAACCGCTGGATGGTTATAGCTGCCTTCCTCATGCGCAAGTACTTCTTCCTCAAAAGCCACCCTCTTATTGTTTTCTGGATTCTGATACAGGCCATCCGGAGTTTATCTGCTCTTATCTTTTCTAGATATGCAACTTGCCCAGCACGAAAGAAAATTTTCGTTTTACCAAACTGGTACTTATCTTTGTCCTATTATCAGTGGAAACAGAAGACCCATAAATCTATTATGTTTATCTGGTAACTAAGGATATATTGAAACAACAATAACTATTAGAACCAAAGTACTTATATATTAAATATATGCAAACTCACCAAAATGTGCTTACATACATACTCTTTGACTGGGATTTGTCATTATTAATTGCCTTACCTGTATCATAGAGTGAACTAAATATCACAATTCTTAAAAAAAAACAAAAAAACTTTACATACAGTATTTAGGTGTCTGAGAAGAATACCTCATGAGTGTGTGTGCAGTGTCGGACTGAGGCACTCACCAGACAGAGGAGCTGTTCCAAAGAGCCCACCACCTATTTACAACAGTTTCATTGTTCGCAAGCCACATCTACTGTAATATATGACAATTCTGTTTCAAAGAACATTGCTCACCAACCCAATCTGACCCATGGAGTACAATTGCACAAGTGCACATTTTTTTAAATCTACAGTATTTGCACTTTGTATGACTGTTCATTGTAGAATACACTGGTTAAAAGACAAACAATGCACCAAACAAACCACGACAATAGATCAGAGGTTGTGTAAGGTGCCTTGAACCTATGTGTTATAATGTAATTTAAGGCCCTTCTTACTTTATTTAGTCAGTGAGATGGGCCTGATGCCCAGGCACCTGATGCAGCACAGCTGCTCAAAAGTAACTTGAACAACTGGTAATCAGATTAAAGCTGACCTTAAGACATAAGTTTCAACAGCTTCAATTTGCACTGCTGTCACCAATGAAAGAAAGAAAGAGATCAGAAAAGTCAACTGGTGTTTGCCAAAACAGATCAAGCCAACACAATCCTAGAAGAATGCCCTTTGGACTGACTTAAAAGGAAAAGAAAACATTGCCTATGATTAGTTCTATCAGGTATATAGTATTCTTAATGTCTTTTTATTTTCTCATTTAGATGCATATATTACATTATGAATCAAAAACTAAGCTTCTGTGATAGTGACAAAGACTTGAGGAGAAAAAAAATGAAATATGAAATTACAAAATGAACTGAATAATGGAATAACCAATAAAATATTAATGCATGTTGTAAATAAAAATTGCTGTTGTATGACATCACTTTACAAAAAACTTCATTAAGCCAAATACCTTTTCATGTAATTGATTTCCTCAAGGTCATAGAATTAGGTCACTTATGTAGCTCTTAATATTGACTGTTTTTAATGTCTCCATAGCTCCCAGCTGACATCAGAATAATCCAGCTTAACCTATCTATTGCATATAGCACCAGAGAATCTCACAGTGAAAGGCTTCTGTAAAGTGTTAAAGATTTTCCATGTAATTGATTCTCAATCTGTGAACTCACAGCTGTTACCAAAAGAGATTCCTTACTAGGTTTACTTGATGATACCATTTTATTGGAGTAACATTCGTTTTAAATAGACGAGTTTTCGAGAGGTCCGTACTCCCTTTATCAAGTCACAAGCAATACTTGATAAAGGGAGAATGGGCCTCTTGAAAGCTTGCCTATTTAAAATGAATGTTAGTCCAATAAAAAAGGCATCATCAAGTATTGCAATACTCATTTTATTGCATCTGCGGACTAACCCGACCACTCTATCTTATATATATATATATATATATATATATATATATATATATATATACATACAGTATATATATAAATATACAATATATATATACATATACACGCACACATACATATATATATTAGTATTGCAATATTTTATGATATTTTTATTGGACTAAGAGTCTTTTTTAAAAAAAACAAGCTTTTGGAGGGTTAATTCTGCCTCCTTCATTTGGTTCAAAGCAATTCTAAGTAAAAACAAGAATGTAAGAATGTGTTCTACTGAGATAACGGACTATAGAAAGCAGTCGTAAATATACTTGTCATGAGGGAGGTTAGAGGTTGAATTTCTTGGTACAGAGAAACTCATGGTTTAAAAGCGAACATAAAATGTATATTTTTTTTTTACATAAGATAAAGGTAAGATAGTTTCTCTGTACCAAGGAATTCAACCTCCAACCTCCCTCATATATACTCAATACATATATATATATATATATAATATATGATGATTTTATGGACAAATATTGTCTACTATGGTATTCCTATTTTAGTTTATCTTTTCTACATTCATAAAAATCCAACACCACAAGAAAACTCACCACATTTACTGATAGCTAATATAAAACTGGACAGATTTTCATGCGTCATTAATAAAAATATTAACATCATTATTAAAAATATGACTTGCCTTCATTCTATTGGACTACATCCAGATACAACTAGCAATGGATTTGCAAAGGTACTTAAATGTGGGAGGATTTACTACTTATTCTTAGCCCCCTTTTGGCTCTGATATTGGGAAATGTTATTACAAAGTAATGTACCAGTAAAAAGATATTGGATTCAAGTAGATTTTTATAGAATTCTCAGTAATTTTTTTATATAATAATTAGTAAAATTTTCATGTAAGCTAACCCAGATCATTAACTAGTTTATAATTTGCAGGAAATAGACATTACAATGTAGGAATAGGTTGTTTATTAACATTGAAAAAGAACATAAAATAGAGGACCTAATTATAATCAATTATATAGCAGGATTTATTTTCGTTTGAAAAATAAAAAGTAATATCTCACTAGCTAACGAAGCCATATTTTTAGCGTACTCAAAAATGCCAAAAAATCCAAAACATTTATGGGAATTGTTCACCTAATTAAAAGGATAACTTTAGCTTGGCTCATGAGCGTTTAAATTTAAATAAATACAAACATCAGTCATAGCATTTAATTATATTCCCTTTACAGCATCTAATTTTGTAAGTTAAATTATTGGGCATGGTGAGCAATCCCTTTGCATGATAGAAAACTAGTTTTACATTGGCACCCAGCACATATAATGCAGGAGCATAAAATCCTACTTGATACTTTTGGAGATTTAAAAAAAAAAAAGTTAATGAAAAAAGGGCACTTTACCAATATAAGCTTCTCCAGAACATTTTTACAGGTTTGCTTCCGATCACTGAGGACATCTTTTTGTTTCATCAGTACACGATATCTACTGAAAAACTCTTGATATGTCCACCTATTGCAGAAACAATAAAGCTGTTTGAAAAGCAAATTAGATTTCATCATAGATGATCTCTACGCATGAGCTGGAGCAATCATCACTGCGGCATCTCTACTTTCAACACATGAAACAAGAACTATCATACCTAGATGGAAACCCTGCTGCGCTGATTCGTATGGTCTCCAGGACACCACAAGCCCTAAGTTGTTGTACTGCCCTTTTGGAGTCAAATCTACAAAAACGAATCCAAAAGAAAAAAATGACATGAAAAACAGATAACATGATAACAAAAAACTAACAGTTGTTTAGAATACAGAAATGCAATCTCATGTTATTTTCCATGCAAACTTCAACAAAATCTAATAGGTTATAGTCTAGATGACTGCACATTCTCAAGGTGCTCTCATATCATATAATGTATAAATGCTCATATTATATCATGTCAACAGCTGGGTCCTTATGTTCATTTTGGTAATTAGTAAGTCATCTGCTGCATTTCTACTTCCAGGCAGCAGTTAAAAAGCCCTTTCAAGACACTACAGAATCCCTCTAGGTGATATAGTAAATCATTCTGCATGGATGTGAAAGTAATAACAATTCTTTAACATTCCACTTTTTTTTTTTCAAAATAACCATCTAGAAAAACTCTTTTAATGAACGTGCATGCTGCTGACTCAGATACAAACAGTGTGCGTAAACGTACGTGAATGGGTACTTGAAGTCATTTGGTTTAATGCAACGCACATAGTGGGGGGTTGTGGCATTGAGTGTCTCCATCAGAAGATGAAGGGAGTTCCTAAACTGCAAGAAGAGCAACAAAAGTCATTGTCAACAGTTAATTAAAAAAAAAAAAGAGAATTAAGAAACTAAAAATGAGATTTCTAAGTTACCTGGTGTCCTACTGTTTTTTTATGCTCTTTGCTTGCTTGTTCAGGCTTGGCTTTGAGTGGACGTAAACCAGCACGGGACAGAAGAGTACGGCCTGAGGGCTGTGCAGAAGTAGGGCTCACAATCTGCTCCTCTTCTTGGAACAGCTCAGTTAGCAGCTTAAACTAGGGTATAGTGACATATTTTATTTAAGAATAATTAAGTACAGTCTACTATTACAATGTGCATAATCAAAAATAACTCAGCATAATAGTTCCTAATGTCAATAGTGTTTGGCGTTCATTTATTTTCCCTGAAACAGCCGTAGGGAAATTTCCTAATGTGAGCACATTTGCAATCTATTTATACAACACTGCTTACCTCTGATAAAGTATATTAAAAAAAACATTCTGTTCAAAGATATCCTTGTCCAGTGTAAAGTAGAACATATAGTACGTTTTGTGGACCTATAGTCACTGAAGCAGTGGTTTCTACTTGTATCATTCCTTAGGAAATATTTACTTGTATCACTTGTATAAATTTCACAGAGGTTTTATATTTCTACAAAAACAAATAGATGTAATTTAAATTTTAAACAAACTTTATGCATGAGGGAGGCAATGGGGGTTAAGAAAAACTGCAATTCTGAAAAACTGGAATTTAATGGGGATGGAGAGTCAAAAACTATTGTTTGACAATTCATTTATATCCAAACAATGTTCCCAATATATTGCTATGATTTTGTTCTTTCGATTCCCCCACTATTATAATAATATACTATACTATTATTTCCCCACTTACACAACTTTTTTATCTTCCTATAATTCTTAATAAATCCCTCACCCAGGGGACTGTTTTATGTAATATTTTAAGACTGTTAAACTGTTGCAACCAGCACTATGGAATACAGGCATGCTTTTAAATCTTGATGTAAATGCTGTGACAATAGCCTGTAAAAAGAGACAATGCTGTCTGTGTGGAGGACACAGGAGGTTGAACAGAACAGAAACCCAGCTACTAATTAAAAGAAAGTGAGGAACTGTAATTAACAGAGTGCAGTGTTAGGTTATTTAAACATGCATAGCAGGCTCTACAGAACCTGATGGTTTATTTTGCATACTTGAGTGCCCCTTTAAATTCCTTTCTGGTTTCTAGGTAAACCAACTTTGCTAAGCCATGACTGAAATCTAAAAGTTTAGGGAAGGGATCCAAGATACTGATATTATAAGGGAATCCAACAACCTTATTTACTCATTCCACAAAGTCTGGAGCGGGATAAGGAGCAGACAAAGCCAAAGAAGACCAGTTCAAATAAAAAGGACAACATTAATCAATTTATTGTTGTGAAAAATTGACATAGAGCAACATAAAAAGTGGTGCCTTGCTGGTACAAAGGTTGTTAAACAATAAAAAGCATCAGTTTCTCAACATGCAACTGGGAGACAGCCAAAGAAGCACTTGTAGTGCAGAGACTTAGGGGGTAATTCACTAAGCTCCGAAGTGAGCTGCGTACTGTTCGCCTCA
>WMED01007269.1:0-17776 GCA_019650415.1 Pipa parva
AGACACGGTAGCTTGATCTGATGCTTAAGCTGAAGCACATATGGCGACATATGTAAGAGGGAAAAAAATAAATAAATAAATGACATTCCCATTTATGTTTAAAGACCCATTAGCAATGAGTAACACAACTGTTCCATGCAGTTGCCTCCTGTGTGTGCAAACTCTAATGTTGCGTGTCTGTGGCTAGTTTTAATTAGAAAGATGAGCACTATAGTATTAAATAATACTTTATTTGGACTAAAGTATCCCCCTTCATCAGGTTACAACAGCACTAGTACCTGATGAAGAGGCAATGGGGGACATTTGCTAAAGTCGAAAAGTTTGTCTGACTAATAAATATAGGAGAAACAGAGTATATTTAACGATATCTCTGTTTTCTCCTGTTTAATAAACTGTTCAAAAACAATTTTATCCACCAAGAGAGTTTGCCTCCCTCAAACTGATATTAACCCATTATTCACAAGGGACCCTCATTGAAGAACATTGCAGTGTGTACCCCTGTCAACTGAAACGGAAAGCTCCTCCGGCACTCCAAGTATTAAAAAGCAACTTTTATTGTAGACATTAAAAATGTATATTAAAAAAAAATACTCCAATTAGGCCTCCATTAGAGCATAGCAAAAACGAACGCGTTTCATGCTAGAAGTGCTTAGTCATAGTCCTGTCTAAGCACCTCTATCATTACTAAGCGCTTCTAGCGTGAAACACGTTAGTTTTTGCCATGCTCTAATACAAGCCTAATTGGAGTATTTTTACATACATGCTTAATGTCTGCAATAAAAGTTGCTTTTTAATGCTTGGAGTGCTGGAGGATCTTTCTGTTTCATGTCCTGATACAAAGGTACCTTGGATGTCCTTCTCCAGAGAACACTGTGCAACAGAAGGTGTAAGTACTGATATTACTTTTCTGGGATAGGGTCATTAAGTGAGCATATAGCCCCTTGTGTACTGAGCAATTTTTATCAATAACAATTTATTTCAATGTCAAAGCATCTTTTTCAATTCTTTATGAATCAGGGAAATGAAAATTGACATTGAAACAGTATGAAACCAATCTGGTTGAAATGGTCTCAGTATGCCCCGATTTCTTTCGAAAACTTATCTTAAAACAATGAACTGTTAGCTCAGATAAGGTATCAGTATTCAATTGGACTAAGGCTGGGTTCACACGAGCGTATGATGCGCAGCGCATCATATGCTCATGTGAAGAAAATAAAGAAAAATACGCCGAGCATATTTTTCTATTGTACTTACCAGCGACAATATGAACACTCCCTCAGCGTTCACATAACTTCCTGTGTGTCGCATTTTGGGCGCAGCATATGCGACACACAGAGTTCCAGACCCAGCGTATGTGCATCATACGCTATTGTGTCCGGAACTAGGTAAGTATCATCGGCTTTCATTGAACCGTATTTTTATTTTTCACACAAGCGCATGATACACTTGCTTTGCTTGAACCGAGCCTTACACAGCTAAAACCATTACTTTGGCTAGCGTTGAAATTTCTACCTTGTTTCAGTTGACCAATGAAGTCCCGAGCTGTATAATTGTTAGTCTTGCTGTTAAAGTTCATCATTGCCCTTGACATTTACAACAGATTTTGATGAATTGAACAAGATCATTGATGTCATAGGAAGTCCGCAGCCTTCCTTAATAAACAAGATGGAAAGTACATATGTGAGAACGGAAATATGTCTTTAATGTACAAATGGCTAAACAGTCTCTTCTGCCACCAAATGTTTAAATAATCGTATTACTATTAGCACATTCTCAAATGGTTTCTCCTTTTTCACAGAAAAATGGCAAATATATTAAAGTGTATCTGTCACTAAAAATAAAATTCCCGTAAGGGGAAAGCAGGGCAAAATTAGAAAAAATCTCTCTGTAGTGATCAGATCACTAATAAGATAGAACAGTGCTTTGCTTCTTTAAAATGACATGAAAGCCTGTAAAAAGAGAGCTTGCTATTTATTGGCCAGCTAGTATTAAGTGCAACAAGCGTTACAATGACAGGTGTAGGCTTACTGATTTTGCTAAATAATCATAGTAATTGTAGAAAAATACAAGAACTTGGAGCAGAGGTTTTCATCTAATTCTAGCCCGTCCTTCCTTAGCTCACTTACTGAGCATGCTCCCCCTTTCTGAAACTAATTAAAATTCATGTTCACTTGCTTCAAGCCAACTCTAAGGGGGTAATTCATCAAGCAGCGAAGTGAGCTACAGTGCGTTCGGCTCACTTCGCTAATAGTAGTATGCGCATGCTGATGTCCTGTACGCAGACATCAGCATGCGCATTAAAGGGATTCCCGTCTTGGCAAGAACAAAAGAGTTGCCTTGCTGAGACGGGAATCCCTTTAATGCGCATGCTGATGTCCGCGTACAGGACATCAGCATGCGCATACTACTATTAGCGTAGTGAGCCGAACGCATCGTAGCTCACTTCGCTGCTTGATGAATTACCCCCTAAGACTACATCTTAGTAATCTAAATACTGCACACGATTAACAGCCTGCACAGAAGTAACAGAAGAAAGGGCTTGGATTAGCTGAGAGGCTCTGCACCAAGTGTTTATTTTTTCAGCTGCAATGAATATTCTGCAAAATCAGTAAGCTTAAATCTATCATTTTAACACTTGCTCCCTTTCATGCTCTCCTAGTTAAAAAAAAGTAGAGTTTGTCACTGAGGCTCTTATAGTTGTATTCACCAGAATATGATCTTGGAGCAATCTGATTGGAGGAGAAGCAATGTCAATATCCTACAACTCTAAGCACTCTGCTGCTCAGGGAAGCGGGCAATTGAACCAGCTAAATTACAAGGGAATTAATATTCTGCTGTCAAGTTTACTTTCATGATTGTGTACAGAAATTAATTTTACCTGTGCTTTTGTAGGCTCAGAACTACATGAAAATGCTCCCGCAAAGGCAGAAAAAGAATTTTAAGGAGGTTTTCCCATGTATGAATGCAAAGGGTAAGTATCACTGCAGAAATGTAAAAGAGGGAGTAATTCAGGAAAGAGCAAACTTACCTGGCGATCCTTCGATTCACCTTGCCGAGACTGGTATGCGCTCCCTGCTCTCCTGCACGCGGAGATCAGCAAACGCTTTAAAGGTACTTCGGCTCAGTGACTCGAGTGGTCGCGAGGTGAGCTGAAGTACCTTTAAAGCGTTCTCTGATCTCCGCGTGCAGGAGTGCAGGGAGTGCATACCAGTCTCGGTGAGGTGAATCAAAGGAACGCCAGGTAAGTTTTCCCTTTCCTGAATTACCCCCTAAGGGTGAACTTTATTAAAGACTGCTTGGGGGGTTATTCACTAAAGTCCGAATTGTTGCATATAGGTGTTAATTCTCCAGATAAAGACAGTCACAATAGGCTGCTACTGTCGCAGTTGTGTCTTTATAATGAGAGTATTGTCGCAGTTGCGACTTTATTATGGGAAAATTGTTGCAATATTAACTTAAAAAAATTGTTGTGACTTTACAATGGGGAAATTGTTGTGGATTTGCTATGGGAATTCAACAGTCGAATTTGCACATTAGTGAATAACTCCCTAAGGGTGAACTTTATTAAACTCGGAAAGACCGCTCTGGGTCTTTCCGAGTCTAATAAATTTCACTTTAAGGCTACCTAACCAGTTTTAGTAGGTCGTATGTTGACTTGACCATACCAACCTTAAAGAACGTGGGACTAGTTCTGTGTTTTAATACTTTTAAGGTTTTCTATTTAAACACTAACCCATGTAGTTTTAGTTTGTCAATCAATGCACTTCCCAGTTAGGGGCATAAACCACAGCGACATAGAAAATTTTACCTTCAAATGCATTATTTAGCATGCTGTAAACAGTGGTAAATAAGACAATTTGCAGTTGGTCTTTTTAGCACTTTCTTGTGTTTTTCAAGACTTGATTTTTGATTTTAAATGATTTTACCATTACTGCTCTGAACCCAATCCCAGTATTGTTTGCCACATCTAACTTTACCTGGCTTCAACTGATGATAATGTGTTACTGAAGTCCACATTAACACTAGAGTAATTATACATGGAGTGATAGAAATAAGTGTGGATTAACATCTGTTAAAGAGATCAACCATAATTACTTGAATCTACTGGAAAAATTATTAGACATGTTTGATCATTTTTAAATGCAATGAATGGGCATCACTCATGTGTTGTTAATTTGTTTGCTTTGAATGTCAAGTGATTCAATTTAAAGGAAAAGCAAAAACCTATTATTTTTTTACATTTGAGAATGGGGTATTTTATTAAAGTGCAAACATACAGTTATCATTGAGATAATTCATCATTTGCACTAAAATTACTACTTTTGCCAGTGTTTCCCTTTAAATCCTGTAAGAACATTAAAGCAATCAAGGAATTATTGTTGATAAATGGTAAAAACATTCTGTATCAAAAAATGAAGATAATGGTAGGTTATTGTTATAAATAATGTCCGGGGCTGCTGTTCACTGTTTACATACATAATAGGTCCATGGAATACATCCTCTCTCCCCCCCCCACACACACACAAAGGAGCAATATTTGTACAATCATTAGTAACGAGACTCACCGATTCGGTAAAATGTAAAAGATATTATAATCCAACCTCTTGTGTCAATCACAACCTGGCACTTAATTTGATGCAACCTTTAATATTTTACTTGTATTGTTTTATGCACTTTTCCCTTGTTTGTATTGTACTTGTATCACTGAATTGTACAGCGCTGCGTAAATTTGTGGCGCTTTATAAATAAAATTATACATACATACATACATAAAGGTTGTTGTATGGTGGAATTTTTCCTTTAACCTCAGTGTCAGTGTCAAGTGCAGAGAGTGACATCTGCTGGAGATGGTGCCTACTTACTATTTCCACCTTTTGAAATGAACATTTATTTGTTTCACACCTATTCTGCCAAGTCATATTTGATGGAAGCAAGTCACGGTTTGCTGATAAGCTGCATTATTTCATTGTACAAACTAGCAATAAGTTCCAATTCTATTCTTTGCCCATTGGAAGAGATTGATCTCCTAGAGAAGATGCTTGATCTAGACCCGGAAACAAGGGTAACTGCATCAGAAGCGTTAGCTCATCCGTATCTAGAAGAATACAACGATTGTGATCCGGATCCTCCTGCTGAAAAATATGACGACTCCTTTGAAAGCTTGGATCTGGATATCCACGAATGGAAAAGTAAGATACTCACAACTGAAAGAAATTCCCATAAACTTATGTTTCATTCCTGAGCAATGGCGGATATATTTATCAAATAA
This sequence comes from Pipa parva, assembly GCA_019650415.1. Classification (NCBI taxonomy): domain Eukaryota; kingdom Metazoa; phylum Chordata; class Amphibia; order Anura; family Pipidae; genus Pipa; species Pipa parva. The sequence continues at coordinate 5,270 of WMED01007269.1, forward strand.
CAATACTGCACAGCAATCACATTGTTACACTACTCTTATTGGTACAATACTTACTCATTTTGTCGATTCCCAACACTATAATACTCCTTTCCATTTTTTGACACCATTACTGTTTATATTTGGGGGGTTAGTGGTAAAATGACAACAAAAATAAAGTGGAGTATTGTGACTGCAAAGTTAAAAAAGTTACATCTTGCAGTGATATTGTGTATGAAGCGTGGGGGTAATGGTATATTACAGTGATGCCCAACCTTTTTCTGCCTGGGGGCCATATAAATTCCTGAAACACGTGTCATGGGCTGCAACAAATTTCAAAGTTACAACGGCGACAATTTTCCGTAGTGAAGTTGCGACTGCGACAATATTCTCATTATAAAGATGCGGCTGAGACAGTAGCAGTCTATTGCAACTGTCTTTAGCTGGCGAATTCGCACCTATAAGCAACAATTCGGAATTCGGACCATGGGCTGGATAGCACCTCGTCTGGCGTGTGGGCCATAGGTTGGGCATCACTGGTGTATTACCATTATTTCCATTTGTTAAATATACTATCTTCCTTTTCTCTGGTGCTTATTGCCATCTTTGATGGGGCATTACATGCGAACTAACTATGATATGCTGATAAAGGGCACTCAAATGACTGCCTTGGGGAGAATATCCATGGGTGAGGGAGGAAAATGATCTAAATAAGGTTGGAGACAGACTGGAGGGAACACACCATAGTAAGAGAGTTGGTTGACAAATGGTAGAGAAGTGAATGGTCAACACAAGGGAATTGGAAAGGTGGAGAAGTTTGCAAGAAGACTTAAGCCAATGTAGTTTAGCTCTTCTCAATTAGTCTCATTATTGCCCATGGGGCAAAACAACATAGTCTGTGTGGACTAACTGTGAGATCGAGTCTAATAAAGAACAGCTCAGCTACAAGTGTAACAAGTAGGGCTGCTCTGCCCGTCAATGAACCTGTAGACAAAGTTCTAAAGATCTTTGTCTATTTTCAGCCACACATGCTGTTACTAAGTAGCACAGATTGGATCTACTTGGTGGATGCATCTTGTTAAACCTTGGCTGCTTTGTATAAGTTTTGTTACATTATGTTTTTCTGTGTAAAAGAGCTTGTTTATAAGAGTTGATAAACAACCGTATACCTGGTATAAGGAGTGGATAACCTTTGTTTAGACTTGTATATCTCACAGGTCAGATGGCAGAACTACGCTAGAATGAATATATAAACTTGGACTATATGTTTTCAGCAGGAGCTTTCAATCATCATGGCTTTAATTACAGATTCTTTTATTTTTTTAATTATTTTAAATCAGATTTACAGGCTATGGAGGATTGAAATAAAATAATAAACACATTTTCTTATTTTTCGCAGGTTTAAGCCACATGGAAATTATGACATTTGATCCAAAGAATCCAAGCCAAGTGGCTACTTAACTACATCAGTTTATTCTTCTTAAACCGTTACCTTGGGAACCACCTTCTGGAAAAGCTTTGAAAACCTTCGCAGAATGTAACAGCTCTAATGACAAAGAACGGACTGTGCATTTCTTACAATGACTTAAACATGGGGATACGAATTAGAAAAGGACTTGCTCCTTCCAGTTGCCCTTTCTTACTGAAATTCTGCCAGTGTATTTTTTCCTTTCTTTTTAATTAATAAAAGGATTTTTAAAAAATTTCATTTACTGAAAGATCATTGCTTATACTTTTTTCCTGAAAGTAGGGAAATACACAGAAGTCCCTGTACACAGATTTAGCAGATAAGTTCATCTGATTGCATGAACTCTACTAGGTTTATGTTTAGCTGGACCAATGGGGAACATCACTATTTAACCTATAACAGGGGAGTAGATTGCAGGGAATTGAAGATATGACTTCTCGGTCTCTGAACGACTGCTTTTGGCCGTCTTATGTCAAAGATTAAACTTCCAAAGCAGCTCTAGAACAGACTACAGAGCCCTTAATCTATGTAAACGTGAGAGAGAAAAAAAGAGCGAGATAGGTACAGCGCCTATAAATGGAGAATAAATAAAACAATAAAATCCTTAGAATAAAACCATACACCTGTGGAAATAGTATATAAAAAAATAAATAATTGAACATATGCTAAAATGAAATTATATATAAATATAACATAAATTATATATAACGAAAAAACATATAAAAAATGCAATATAAAATTTATCTGATGATAGAAGATAAGTAAAGTCCAAGTAGTCCAATATGAAATCAAATCCAATAGAGAACTTTAGATCAGTGTTTCCCAAACTTATTTTTCCGTGGCCCGGTTATTTTTGTGCTTATCCTTCGTGACCCACTAATTTTTTTTGCATACCCTGGTGTGTGTGTGTACAAGAAAACATATTTAAATATTTATTATAGTTTTATATATTTTAATAAAGAATCATTAGACTATTGCAGTCCTATATATTTTAGAATCCCACTTGATAACAATATGAAAGACACCACAACCATATGGCCAGTTATTACTTATTGCCCCCCACCCCCCATGTAGAATCACCAGGATTCTCAACACATAACATTGACTTGAAACATTTTGGTTGCAGTCATTGTTGCTGAAGGTGGGTCCACTGGTGATTCAGTTCAGTGGGGCAGTTTTTTTTTTTCCATTTTTGACATGGCTGATATATAACATTTAGATTTAAGATTAAAAACCATTCAGTATGACAAATATTAAATTATGGGCTCTGTTTGTATTATTGTTTTATTAACACATTATTTTAAGTATCATAAGTGTATTGTGTATGTTTGTGTTTTTGCCTCTGTGACAGAATAAACCAGTACTGCCCAGTATTGTGTATATACTTGTGTATAAGTCGAGAAATTTAAGTTAAAAAAATCACTTAAAAGAGTATAGTCGACTTGTACACGAGTAATACCTGTCATTTCCTGGATGGAGTCATTTGTGTCCGTGCAGCCGAACTTGCTGGGAGGTGAAACGTGCGGCCGAACTTGCTGGGAGGTGAAACGTGCGGCCGAACTTGCTGGGAGGTGAAACGTGCGGCTGTTTGCTGGGAGGTGAAACGTGCGGCTGCTTGCTGGGAGGTGTAACGTGCGGCTGCTTGCTGGGAGGTGTAACGTGCGGCTGCTTGCTGGGAGGTGTAACGTGCGGCTGCTTGCTGGGAGGTGTAACGTGCGGTTGCCTGAAGGAAGAAAGGTACCTGTAGTGCTTGCTGGGATGTGTTAGTGCAGCCGCGGCTGCTTGCTGGGATGTGTTAGTGCAGCCGCGGCTGCTTGCTGGGATCTTGCTGGGATATGTTAGTGCAGCCGCGGCTGCTTGCTGGGATCTGTAGTGCTTGGTGGGAGGGGTAACGTGCGGCTGCCTGATGGAAGAAAGGTACCTGTAGTGCTTGCTGGGACTAGTATTATTATGGTGGATGTTGAGAGAGAGAGAGAGAGAGCAGCATGCAGATTATTATTAAGGCCTATTGTTGTCACAAGCATAGAAAATGGTAGTTAAGGTGGTATTTTCTCCTTCTCCTTGTTTGTCACTATTTTTTGACACACTGACAACCACTGTGTTATGCTAACAAAAACCTCAAGTTTTACTCTCGACTTATCCACGGGTCATAGCAAATTTCATAATTTTTGACCCAAAAACTGACCTCGACTTATACACGAGGTCGACTTATACTCGAGTATATACGGTAAGAGTGTATGACGCCTAATATCTATAATACTTACTTGACAAAGGCCACATTCTTTTAAAATGATGTCATCCATGTGAAGGCTGTGTGCTACATGTACAATGCGTGTTGTCATGAAGTAGCTGGCTCATGAATATTCATGAGCGGCGCTCTCGTGACCCAGCATTTAACTTTCTTGGCCCGGTACCAGGTCGCGACCCACCATTTGGGAAACGCTACTTTAGATTATCATCTGCCTTAATCTATGCAAGGCTGGTGAAAATACAGATTTGACAATAAAACTGGAGATTTGCTAATTTTGCAGACTTCTTAAAATGATTTCAAGTAGGCGTTTCTTGATTTTTGTAACTCTACACTAATTTCAAATCGGATGACTTCATCACTTTCAGAGATAGTTGGGACGGGGTAATGTAAGACTGTGACGTTAGAATAAACAAAAACTGGGACCTTTTCACAGGCAAACAAGTGATGATGTCATTACGAATTTGGTATAATAGGTGGATGCACAAAAGCATCAGTTGTTTTTTTTGAGAAAGGAAGGGTTAAGGTTTCACTTTGCACAAAACTATGACAAAATAGTCCAAAAGTTTGAAGGGGAGCTAAAGTCACAGGCTGCCATCAGTCTCTCTGAGCTGCCAGAGGTCTTCATTTTGGGGGGCTATTGACTAAAGTCTGAATTATTGCGTATAGGTGTGAATTCGCCAGCTAAAGCAAGAGCATAGAGGATGCACTTGAGAAAAAAAAAAAAGCACTGGAAATCACTATGCAACTTACCCATTTCGGCCACACTAGCACTAAGCATGAGCGCACGCGAACGCTCGCTGTCACATATCCGACAGCCATATGTAAGTGACACAAAGAATGCGGCCAGATAGGAGAAGCTGCAAACTCAGAGGGAGCGTTCACACTGCGTCTGGTTAAGTACAGTAGAAAAGTACATCCTGAATATACGCCGGCCTGAATTTGCCAGCATATTTTTGGGACGTACTTTTCTACAATGCCCTGGCGTACTTACACCAGTGGGAACCTGGCCTAAAGGTTACCGGTTCTGGTTTTTTTTTTACTCAAATACCTGTAAAACACAGATCTAGATTTACTGCTTTCTCTTTTCATTTGCATTTTCCTATTTGTGTTGGGACTAGGTTTTTCAGAACCTACCAGGAGGTTGTATTCCTTTCCTTCTGAGCCGTATAGAGAGAAGGCTGCAGGATAAATACAGCGGCACGTTGGCGACAGTGTTAATTGTGCAGATTTTTTTTATTGTGCACTTTATAAAGAACAACCATTTACTTCAGTCCCTGCCCCTGTGGGGCTTACAATCTAGTTCCCTACTCAATTAAATACAGACATTAGGAGCAGTTTTGGAGAAACTCCAGTTAACCTAATATGTTTTGAGATTGTTTAGATTCAATGAAGATTATGTCCAGGGAAGAATCAAACCCAGGACCCAGCACTGCTTGATACTGAGCACTACAGATGCAGCTTGATCCCTTTAAAATAAAGGTGTTATATACTGTAACTATGGGGGAAATGTATCAAGTGGCATTAATGTAAAAATGGATGTATTTATCATTCAGTTTGCATCTATTTTGCTCCAGCTGCACCTGTTTTTTTTGTGAAAATCCGTGTTTAAGACCAGGTGCAATTGATGTATGAAGCCAGAATGATTATTGCCTGTCTGAGCCCTGTTAGTACCTTTTTCTACCATTGCGAATACGCCACTTGATACATTTCCCCCAATGTGCTTATGGGACCTCCCTTTTATGTGACAATATCAAATAATACTGAGAGCAAAGAAACAATTTTGCAAGATCTGAATGGATGAAATGCCAGACGTGTCTCTTATAAAGCTCACTGGAGTTTTTTACACGTTTTTTTTCAGGGTGACAAATTAAATCTTGAAAGGCTACGTTTAAAGAACCAGCTTCCATTCATATGTACTGGAAGGTCTGAGCTTAAGGCCATATTAGGGGGAATGGCATTCCAAGAAAACACACCAGTATAAAAATACCAATAGCCGTGAATTTATTTACTGTTTTAATAACTAATTTCCTTTCAATAGAATGTACAGAAGGGGTAATGTTAAAGCAACGACAGTGCAAGTGACTGCGGTGCTATAGAGAGAGTTTCTATTAATGTGATTTCCTAACCTCTGCTCCGCTCCTGCTAATTCCAGGATTATACCCTGCACATTTCCTACATGCTCATTCTCCTTTGGAACCACAGATCTGGGCGGCATCTTTTCAGGAGATTGAGAGTACACTCTAGATTTTACATTCTGCACATCAGTGGATATTCGGTTAATACTCTTTTCTAAGTTGCCATACTTCTCATGTAAACTCTCTAGATATCTCCCAGTTTCCTTTGAGTAGGCCACGTTTTCCTTTACTGCGTTGAGAATTGGGTCCAATCCACTGACCAATCCAGGTTTTTCTTGAGGACCATGAGATGAAGAGGATGCAGCAGGCACCATATTCCTTAAGGTTGATATCAGTTCACCAAGGTCCTTTTGCTGAGAACTGTGTACAGATGCATGCTCATGGATTGCTTCCTGTAAACTAACTGGTCCCTTCTGTGCTTCCAGAAGAAGGGCCTTTAATTCTTGCAGTCTTACTCTGTTAATATAAGTGGAACCCATCACTCCAATGACTGCGCCTAGCACCGAACCAATGATAGACCAGTTCTTGGTCCGTTCGGCTCTGGTTCTTTCCTTTTCATGACTCTCTCTTACAGAGGCGGAGAATAGGGAAAATTTCTCTCTTTCACTCTCTTCTGCACTGGCATGTGAGGATCTCAATCTTTTTTCTTCCTAAGAAAGAATTTATAGATAAGGTTATTTTGCATTGCAATTTACACATTATACACCAAAGCAGCATATTTATCAAAGAACAATAACAGTGATGTATAGTTACTATAACATCCCCATCCTTATAACTGAATGTGACCCCTGTTAAAACCGAATGAAGTAAATCTACTTTTATCCCCCCAAGTATCAGATTCCACTGCTTAGTGTATGTTTGAGGACTGTCAGAAGCCAAACCTATATTTTCTAAGGTTGTTCTGAAGTTCGCAATGTCGTTATGTCAGTGCTAAACATAGCTTCATATCTTATACACAGTTGCATGCTCCACACAGAGCTAAATATAACACTACTAACAGATCTTTTGTTTAAGGGCATATATTTGTATGTTTTTCAACCTGTTAAATCAGTAATTTACCAATATCTACATTTTTGCCTATTTATAAAGCCATATAGCAGTGGTGGTGAACCTATGGCACGTGCGCTGTCACCACCGCTGCTATTCTCAATTCCCTCCCAGCGAGCGAGTGCTCCTTCAGTGCAGGCTGTGGACCCGACCTAACAATTTTCAGGTCGGATCTGTGGCTTACACTGAAGAAGTTCTCGCTCTGTGATAGGATAGCAGCGGCAGAACTCTGCCCCCATGCAGGTGTGATGATGTCACTCATCAGCACCTGCACTTTGGGGGAAGGTGGTAGTGAGTGATGTCACGAAAATGTTTTCCCATCAATGTGGATATCAACATGAACATGGATATCAACATGAAATGGAAACAAAACTGAATTGCAAACACTGGAAAATGTGCTACCAGACAGGCACATTGTTACATAAAATGCAGTAAACTGACAATAGCTAACAGCCAACCAATTACTATAGGTAATAATAACAAACAATGTAAGTTTGCAACTCTGCTTGGAAATAATCTGATATGTGAGCTCTAACACAAACAGTAACTCAAACACACAACTGCACAGGAAGCAGTTATGGATAAATGTCCTCCTGGTAAGAAATGGAATAGCAATGCACTCCCATACGTGCCAGAAAATGTACAGTATATTGTTTGGGTGCTGGGACTGTAATTGTAAAATAAAAGTTCTGAATATAATATGAAAACAAACTGTCATTTTTGTATTATGTTCATTTCACTTTGGAGTCTTGATAAACGCAGTAGGATGAAGCATGTAAATTATATTAAAAACTTACTTGGATGCCCAGGTGCCATACAACAGACAAATCATATAGCCAACCCAGAAAAATTAAGATGCGCTCCTGGGACTGAGGAGGTTATTAATTAAAGTTCGGATTATGTAAAAGGTGTGACGACGGTCACAAACTACCCAGTAGATGGCTACTATCATGGTCGCAACTTCAGTATATTCAGAATATTGTTAATACTTTACTATGGAAATACTGTCACGGTTGTGACTTTACTACTGACGCGGATTTGCTGTTTAGTCAATAAGGATGAGAACTCACTTCAACAGAGCAATTCTCACATTAGTCAATAACCCCCCTACGTTTTATTAAAGCTTCTTAAAAAAAAAATCAGTGTAAAGAGGTTACATTTACCAGTCATCTGATCAGTATTCTGTATAGACAGTTGTCTGCAGATAACATAATGTGATTTCTGGGTTAAACTAGGTAACGGCCTATGGAAACCATAATTGGTCATTACCAGAAGTGTGGAACAAGTCAGGATGTTTGTAAATTTGTGTATGAAGTAAGGGCAATGAAAAAAACGCATTCTTCCTTCCTGTACTAGCCCGGCATGATGCCACTCCTCAGTGAGCGTAAATTACATCCGGTGTGAAACAAGGTATATAATCTGCTGCATGCAGTTCAGTAACATACAGGCATTTGCTCTAAAGAAACCTTAAAGCTTTTATTATACTTTTAACTTTACTCTCAGAGTTTGTTAAATGATTATTAATAATGGGTGACTATATAATATTTCTCTGTATCACCTTTGCTTCTATAAAAAAGTGTTCCTATCTGGAATTGCAGCTATGAGCATGTTGTCTTTCCGATATGGCTTTTGTACTGTTATTCAATAATCCTCCTTATCTCTTTTCAAAGCTGTGAGCAAATCCTAATCCATTCTTGTTTGAGGACATGCTTTAATGGCGGATGCAGGACATCTGGGGACATGGCCAGCTGAAGTCACAATTAGGAAAATACCCACTGTGAGACTGCTCAGAAACGATCCCTTTTGTTTGCTATTTACCCTGAACATAGAAATAAGCTTAGCTGATGCTTTTCTTTAAGACAAGCAAACTAAAGGTAAACAATATGGACTTTTTACATACATATCATGCCAGCATATTGGCAAAGAGGTATTTTGAACTGGTTTAATGATTGGTTAAAGCTCTGCAAAAATAATTTTTAGCTAAATACTTCCTCCAAAATAAAATTTTGCTGACCTACTGCTATTATATTTCCTAATGAGTTCCCCCTGTTATTTCCAGATTAAACACCCAGTCCGATTCCTTTTGTCACTGACCTACCCATGCTTCGCAGAATTCTTGCTGCACCTGAACTATCAATTATGCTTGAGAATTCTGGAAAAAAAAAATTTGCTGACTGAAAACTGATGTGCAGTAAATTAAGAATGTGAAAGAGAAGTTAGAAAGTAATCAAACAGATATAAATAACATTACAATAACAAGGTGAGTGGCTAATGTCTGTTGGTGACAATACTGACTACTGTATATATAGAATATATATTAGATTAGATTATTTTATTTGGCGCTGGAACAGTACAAGAACAAACATAATAGCGAAATTACAAGTGCATCATAAGTCATAAGTAGGATAACTATATTTGTATAAGTAATGAATATGTATCAGTACTTAATAAATATAAATATGAATATTTGAAATGAGGTCAGAGGTAATTACAGTAGGAATATATTGCGAAGACGGTGAGGTGTGTGTGTGTGGGGGGGTTGAACATAGTTGTTAGGGTTTTGTAAAAGAAGAGGTTATGCCTGATAATGGAGTCTGGGAAGAAACTCTTCCTTATTCTGTCCGTACGAGACTTTAGGCATCTAAAAGGCATCAGTAGAAAGGAGAAGAGGCCATGGTTGGGGTGATGATATATAGCCTCACTGGAAAATATCAATAAATTATGGGTTTTTTTTTAAAGAGGCTGATGTCTTTTTCCACAAACCTGAAGCAATTTATGTTCCAAAGTCGCTAGTTCCAAATACTGAATGTCTTCACGGGAAACTCTATCTAGACGGTCCCGTATCTCTTTTAATTTTAACTGCTGGGACTCCAAAGTATCACGTGATTCTCGTACAATACCACGGGCTACCATGAAATCCTTTTCAGCCTGGAAAAAAAAAAAAAAAGTGCTGTTATGAGTATGTAATAGCATATACTTATTCCATAATTATTAAGGACATCTAAAATTCAAGTTGATTTATATGAAAGAGCTGATGAAACTACAGATATCTGAAAAGGTCATTATTACAGAAATCTTTTTTTCTTTGTCAGCAGATCTTAAAAGGTCACCTTATACTGAAGATTCAGTATAAACAATTTAGTAAGATTCAGTATAAACAGTTTAGTAACCAATTGGCATGTCTATCTGACACTGTTAAATGCTAAATAAATTCTTTTTGCAGTATATATCATTTACTACATTCTACCCCTTTAACTAACAGCCAGTTTCTACTTGAAGCTCCATCTCTATCATCTACTTTCCCAACAGCAGTTCAGTTTGGAATTTTACTTCCAAGTTTGAGAATTCTGAGTAACCAATGAGAAACTTGCAGGGGTGTAACCTCTCAGAGCGACTGACCACCTGCTTCTTTCTGATTAGTTTTCATCAGAATTTGCAAGCCTGTGGATCAAGTCAGCGGCATGAGAATCCCATGTTGATCAGATGAAAAGGAAATAGATGAAAGAGAAGGTGCTTCTGTAATAAAATGGCTGTAAATTAAAAAGCAATAAAAATGATTAAATAATTTATATTGCAAAGATAATGTATTTAACAGTAGCAATTAATAGAAAATTAACTGTTCAAGGTTGGACTGTTCCTTTAAATAAAAAACAGTATGTGCTCAGTTTCACAGATACTAAACATACAATATATAAATTAAGTCATTTTGGAAGAATAAGCTACTGTCAATGTCTTTTTTTTTCTATCCAACATTAATATGAGCTCATTCATGAACCCAACTTCCAACTCTAATGCAAATCTTATTTCCCTTTATTTGCAGTTCACTAGACAAACTTAGAAATGCAACAGGCACAACAGAAAGCATCAATATTACATATTTTTCTTGTGCAATCACTCTTTCTTTACTCTTGAATGCAACTTTTTTTTTTGCCAGAAGATTTCTACCTCTGCCACTTTGCCTTGGGCTTCTCGGACTTCTACGAGACCCACAAACTCTTCGTAACGATCCCACCAATTTTGAGCTGTGACAGAGGTGCTCCTCAATACATTTCTTCCTAATGATTTCCCTGCTTTCTTCCATCTCTGTAAATGACTTACAGCTGGATCCTCACTTTGTAGTTTGGAATCAGGCAGCTTACTAGGTGAAGAGCAGTACCTTCTAATTCTTATACGATTCAGTCCAAAATTTAGCACAAAGCAAGGATTATGATGTGGTATAGAGGTTCCTTTCAAAATCTGAATAATGCAAATGTGCCTCATTGTACTTATCTCTGGAACTAGACAGATCTTTAGAATGGCTTTAAAAAAAAAAAGGAAAAAAGCATTGTTTAATTTAATAACACTTAAAGAAATAACTTACCAATACAAACAATAATTTAAAAATAAAACAAGCATACCATAAACAGTTCTCAAAAACAGGATAATTTCCAATTTTATATTGATGTACAATGACAAAGATATTTGTTTATATTTTCTAACAGAAGTGCCTTCTCTTTCTCACTCTTCTGCGATTCTGCTTGGAATCTTAATTTTGGAATTTCATTAAAGGCTTGAGAATTCTCAGGAGCCAATCAGAATCCTGCAGGTGTGTAACCTCACAGAGCGACAGCTGAATAACCAATCAGAATCCTGCAGGTGTGTAACCTTTCAGAGCGCTGCTGAATAACCAATCAGAATCCTGCAGGTGTGTAACCTATCATAGCACTGCTGAATAACCAATCAGAATCCTGCAGGTGTGTAACCTCACAGAGCTGCTGCTGAATAACCAATCAGAATCCTGCAGGTGTGTAACCTCTCAGAGCTGCTGCTGAATAACCAATCAGAATCCTGCAGGTGTGTAACCTCTCAGAGCACTGCTGAATAACCAATCAGAATCCTGCAGGTGTGTAACCTCACAGAGCTGCTGCTGAATAACCACTCAGAATCCTGCAGGTGTGTAACCTCTCAGAGCTGCTGCTGAATAACCAAACAGAATCCTGCAGGTGTGTATTTCAGAATTCTCAAGCCTGGGGATCAAGTCCCTGACTTACTGTTCCAAACATGAAGAGGAAGAAAGTGATAGAGGAGGGGCTTCTGAAAGAAAAGAGCTATCAATAAAAACTACATGAAATAAGTAAATAATTTACATCAGCAAAAGCATTTTTAACAGTTATAATTAAATGGGCAATTAACTGCTGGAGACTTAACTGTTCCTTTAAGTCCCCATCTGCTTGGAGTTTCTAAGTTACATGGGTTGCCTCCAACAGCCAGAGGCTGATAGGTTAAATGGGTTGTTACTAATAGCCCTTACATTGTGTGCAAGTGGTAGGAAAATTAGACTTTAAACTCCACCAGGATTATTGATATGTGTTAAATGCTCTCTGTGAATATGTATCTACCATATAAATGATAATAAGTGAATACCTTACTGATTGTAAAATTGCTTATGTTCAGTAGCAACACTGCAATGCATGGGGAACATGGGGCACTGCAACACATGGGAAGCACGGGGCACTGCAACACATGGGAAGCACGGGGCACTGCAACACATGGGAAGCACGGGGCACTGCAACACATGGGGCACTGCAAAACATGGGGCACTGCAACGCATGGGACGCATGGGGCACTGCAACGCATGGGACGCATGGGGC
>WMED01007270.1:6601-17523 GCA_019650415.1 Pipa parva
GTGAAGCAATTGAAACTAGCTAAACAAGGACAGTTATGTGAGAATATGGAAAATATTGGCCCTTTGTGTTACCCCAAGTCTGCAATCATAGGATGTTTTTCTAGGTTTCTGTATTTTTTGGAAGGCACTAGAAGGCCTAATGGTGTTATTATTATTTATTCTAAATGTTCCAATTTGTGGACCTCAGACCCTCAAACTGTTTGTATTGGTGCAAATAACAAAAATAGAATTTGCCAAGCTTGGAGTTTTCGGAATGCTGACACTTTTTTAAGAGGTGCATATCTTGTTATTAACATAATATATGTATGTCAATGATGAAGGTGTAACAAAGAATTAAGCCCACCACATCAACCTTGCAAAGAGTTATGGTTCCCCTGATACGGTATTAGCTGTTTTGAAGCTTTTTCCTGTCTGTATCCACTTGGAATGTTTATGCCCCTAATGATTACTAGTTTGCTTACAAGACATTTATATTCCAGCACTGGGGATAAGATTTGTCAGAGTTGAAAAAGGCACATGCTTTATAGAACATCACTTACATTATGTCAGTGTCTACAAGGAAATCATTGACCTTTCATATTAATAAAGAAATATTAACCATACTGTTGAAATCTAGTCCATCAGTGTTTTGCAGCATGTGGAGGTTTGAATATGCTTCCACAAATAGACCAAGTTACTTATTTCTGAGAATGTTAACAAAATTTTTGTGACGTGATTTGCACACACAGTCACACTCAAAACAGTGAATATGGTTCAAATACTTGTTATATCTATGGGGCATATTTGATTTGCTTTGCTTCAATTTTTTTTTTTGCCCATTTACATGAAACAGAAATGAAAAAAATCAACTGGAAAATTAAAAAAAGTGATGAATATTTTTACTCTTTTGGATACATTTACAAAGTTTTTTTAATTTAATTGTGATGTGGTTTTGCATCTGTCCCCCAAGGAAATAACAGTTAATGTCAGGATTTGCAAAAATATTCCGGTGCCATCAAATTTAAAAAAAAAATAAAAAATGATTTTGAGATGGATAAATACTGGTAGAGTAAAAATGCATTGAAAATTAACACTGAAAAAAAATAAATAACTAGGAAAAATTGTATAGACTTTCTAAACAGCATGTTGTGAAGAGTTTTGGTTTGTTTGTTTGCAACAAACTCAAATGGGAGAAGATTTTGGCTTTTAGTAAAAATGCCCGAAAATATTAAATTTACATCATAACACTAATTGCAATCAGTCGGCCTTCTAACATGATTTAGTTTTTAATTATAGTTGGCTTGTTAAGATATGCAAAAGTTTAGTGTTTCATCATAAAATATTTAACAGAAAGATTTCTGGAATCACATAATGTGAAGCAAGACTGATATTCTTATAGTTCGTTCATAGGTTGGTCAGTGGAATGGTGAGAAACCCCCAACTGCACTCAGGGCAGCAGGATTAAAGGGACTGGCATTTGGTTGGCCAATTCATCAAGATTGCACTAGAAATTATGGTGATGTCTCTGGTTGCACCCCCAAAAAGGGAAGCTTTTGATGATTGGGTAAAAAGTTGCCTGATGGCCATTTTGAATGTGTTGGTAAACCTTTTAAGATTAATAAATGAGCCTGTTATCTCATTCAACACCATGTCTGAGTCTGACATTCAATTGCAATAAATATATTAGATTTGTATTGTTATACTTTCCCTCCCCTTGCATACCATGTTCTCACACTGTTAAAAAATAATAAAAACTACTTATTTTCTATTAGCATATTTTCACTTCATTTGTGCTCACTTGATTTTCATTCATTGAAACTAGAAATAAAAATCTCTGACCTCCAGCAGAGATTAAATGAACAGATTCTTCCAGTCATAAATATAACTGCATATTACAAGCCCAGGAAAGGATTTGCTTAGCGTTTTGGGATTTAGAAGTGCTGTAGGCTAAACTATTTACAAGGGCACTAAAATTGCTCCTCTTTTTCCAATACACGGGCATGCGGTAATATTTTGGCTTTGTGAGGAATTAAGATGGCTTACTAAGGTGCAAACATGTTTAGTAATTGAAAAGAAGAGAGCTCCCATACTCCTGTGCTCTGATGCCTTATGTGGAGATTATACTGCATTACAAGCAATTTCTCTTAACTTCTAATCCATACTATGGAAAGACTCTTCATTTTTAATAACTGTGTATGCTGTGCCTGCTTGTTTGCAGTTTTTTGGGTTTTTTTTTTTACCAGTTTATTAAAACAATTTTTCCCCTCATATGTTAGGGGTTTATTTACTAAAGGTGGCAAATTTCCCTGTTTCATTTGTTTTAGCTGATTTTTTTTCCAATTTTTAAACTGTGATCAAAAATCTGAAAAAAAAATTGCATAGAAAAAGAATGAAGATGAGAGAGAGTATTTCCTATTTTCACATGATTTTGGCTCATTTCATGTAATTCTGACACTTTTCAAAGCAATTTTGATGGGATGTTCTAATTACTACTTCCACAGCTGTAGCACACAAGTAAGTACTTACTGATAAGTAAGGAGACGTGAGCAGTTTTTAGCAAACATTAAAAAAAAAATTTACTTTTGATATTAGTGGATCCTACTTGTTTGATTAAAAAAATATATTTGTTATGGTTCTATAAAACTCACTGTATTTGCAAATCATTTAGGAATGTACAAATCAGAGGTTTTCCACTTCCCACAATTCTTTGCAATCCCAAGATGCAGTGGAGCTTCTGCTAATGGAAGCTTTAGGGACATTCATGATACAGTTGTTCATCTAATCCCACAATTCAGTATTTTCAAGCTTCTTTCTATCGGATTTAATTTCTATGTACTATGTACTCTATAAGTATCTTGTTCTCCCAGGGGGATTAACAAAAGGCACTGGTCCTGTAGAATTGTGATCTGGATTGCCACTAGGTGGTGATGGAGAGCACATTGCTATTGCTTTACATTTTGCAACCATTTGGTCAGGTCAGTGTACAGAGATTGTAATGACTTCATATTATCTACAGGGTTCACATGTCACTAAACAAAATTCATATCTACAGCTGCAGATGAGGCACAGCTGGGCTGCAAAGCAGAACTTTTATAGACACACTGTAATCTACAATAGCTGAAAAAGGGCAATTGTATTATTATTGCTTGCATTATATTGAAACTGATGAGTGCAATCACATTTAAAAACAGTGCCAGCTAATGCTATTTTGGGTAATTGTCACAGTCCTTTCAAGGATAATGCATTTAACTAATTGCTGACTTTAATCACTTTGGGGTTTCCTGGATTCCCTGAACAAGCTCAGCAAAATCCCTTTAGCTATTTAAAGGGGCACTAAACTCTCTGAATTAATATGCATAAAATACATGCTTATTCTGTGTTATCTATGCTTGTAAAAATTAAAAATTGTTTATAAATATTGCATATATTTTAGAAAGCATCTTTAAAAATGCATTACTGTAACACTTTCATTTCACAGTTAATCAGCGTTATATAAATGAATAAATACAAATAAATACAAAACAATTAACAAATGTGCTGATCAGAATGTTCAGTGAACCTGCTGCTGATTGGAGAGGGAAAAGGTAAAGTCCAATGCGAGCAAACCAACCCTAACTGGACTAGTTGGTATAAAAAATTTTTCCAAGAGATTATAATAGAAATATATAATCGATTACTCAATATAATATAATTTAGCAATGTAAATTGTAAGTTACAACTATCAATGTTAACTTCAGTGTTCATGTGCATTAATTATGAACCATGATCATAATGGGGATGTAGTGTCCCTTTAAAGTAAGCACAGTAAGTACGCATTTGCCTGAAAACTTACTGTTCCCTAAAATAATAATATTACAGAAGAATAATTAAAATATAATTAGTAAAAGCAAGAATAGTCATTTTGCTTTTTGTTTTAATATTCGTTATGTAAAAAATATTAACAATTCTTCAGTTTATATTTGTATTTTTGTCATGAATAGGAGATTGGACTGCAACAGGCTTTGTGAGATCATTTTATTAAAATAATACATTTTTCCTTACCTTGATTGTGCTACCAAATTTTGCTCTTCATTCCATTTAGTTGTTTTTCATTTTAATACTAGAATAAAAAGAAGTCACATGTTTAGTTCATGCCTACCACCTCATCCAAAATCAGCAGTTGGGGAAGGGCAAATTTACCTCAAGAAATAAACTTGATTCTGTTCCCACCAGGTATCTATAATCAAAAGATTTTCTAAAAGCGCATTGTGCCTGAAACATGTTATAATGCAAGTAATAAAAAAACAGTAGTTATACTACTCCGACTGGTCACTAATACCTTTAAAATTTACCTCAATTCAGCTTTCTTTTTTGTTTTACTTATTAGGAGAATGACTACACAACACAGGGCAATTCATCATCAGGGGCAGTTGTTTACAGAGGTCTAGTACCCTATAGCAACCAATCAGAGGTGGCCTTTAAAAGTCTAGTTCTCCTATACCAGGGATTTGCTAAAAGCTGTTTGGTTGCAATGGTTCCTCTGGTGTATCATATTGTTGAGGTTAAATTTTACAGCAAACCAATGCAACCTTGGTCTTCCCATAGACTTAACTTTTAATGGTTGACACATGATATACTTGAGAAAGAAAGTTGACAAACGCCAAACAAGAAATTTCACTACATTTTAGTGCACTGTAAACCATTGTCATCTATATATTCTATGGTTTGAAGGCCCTGGGCCACAGCATTTTGTTCCCAGAGATTCCATCTTGAATGTGTGTGAACCATGACATACCAAACAATAAATACATCAGAATCAACTAAATTACTAAATGAAATGTCTGTGGGAGCAACATAACTACAGTATATGTTCTTTTTTAGAAACCATCAAGCCCTAAATTCCTATGGTTGAGCACTGTCAGATTTCCTATATGCTCTCAACAGTGCATGAAAAAAAAATGCACACGCACACTGAGACTAGAAACAGGGAGGTATTGTGGGAAACTCTTATTAATCACAGATGTGTGAAGCAGATGTAAATTATATGCTAAGTGTACTCCGAAAGAGAAAATAAAACTGTTTAAATTTTGGGTCTAATGCCTATTAAGGAGACAAAATCCCAGATTAAAGATATATTATACATATTAAGTAGTTTACAAAACCTAAAAATATACAAATAAAAAAGGCAACTGCAAATATAAAGTTGCTGCTTAGCTAAAAATCCATATGTTGGTGAGGATGCTGGGAGTTTCAGAATAGCCATGCCTTGTTTTTTTTACTGCAGCAGCTCTATACACTGTCAAAAATACAGTGTCTGTCACCACATGGAGGTGATATTTCTTCTTCACAATGTTTCTCATTCATCAAGGGAGAAAGGAAATCCTTCTCTATAGGACTAGGACTATAGATCTAGGGCATTGGTGGCAAACCTATGGCATGCATGCCAACATGCCCACACGTGCACCGTTGCCACCACTGGTATTTCTGATTCCCCCAGCGAGCGAGCGGTCTTTCAGTGCAGACTGCAGACCTGACCTGACAGTTTTCAGGTCGGATCCGTGGCCTACACTAAAATCCCGCTCGCTCGCTGGAGAATGCTCCTCCCCTGATGCAGGTGTGATGACATCACTCATAAGCTCCTGCACTTTAAAAAGGTTCACCACCACTGGTCTAGAGGAACTAGACATTTTGATCCCAAAAATCTTACAGAGAGGCAGTTTGTAACCCGCCAAATTATCATGTACTACTAGGAAAAGGGGAAGCAGTTATCCTACATCTCAGCTCAGGTATCAGCAGGTCTTTCTTTGCCCACCTGAGACCTGTCCCATGGTTGGGTGATATTGTCTTTGATATTGACTGATTAATGGCCCACAATGCATTGGTATTAGCTGTATCAGTAGATTGTAACAGGTGCTCAGGGATTTGACTTGATCTTCTGCACCCTGCGTTTTGCCTCTGTCTTTAATGCTGTTTACTTTTTAACAATATTTGTGGATTATATAAAAGTCAAGTTCATTTTGCCTGAAGTTTTAAAAAAAAATATTATGGGGGAAGGTTAATTGCAAAAAAAAAAAAAAAAATCCTGTAAAGAGGCCGTCGTTTATATTAGTCTCCATATATACATAGGTCATAGCACTGTACTTTAAAAAGCCCTGAAAATGTAAACAATGTTATTATTTTCATTAATGCAGAGAGACATATTTGTCCTTCTCCTTACAAAAGTGACTCGTGTAATTTAGAGAAGCCATGTCACTGCCCATTTGTTAACTGATCTGGCTTGCTTACTTACACACTTACACACAACGAGCCAGAAAAAAAAGTACGTATGTAAACAACCTCTGAAAACATTATGAAAGGTGCATGCTTATGCAGAAAAAGATGTAGAAATATTGCAAGGAAAATGCATTAGAAGTGTCATCTCTTAAGAAGAACCTGTATATGAAAACTGATTATGTCATACCTACAGTCATGTCATATGTCCAGTGATGTCATAAGACTGAAGTTGCATCTTATGTATAAAAATCATAAGACAAATCTATGAGGGCAAGATGGTCACTGGGCTAGAGGCTGAGTTTAGTGTTGCCCTTTAATTAAATAAACCACTTGACTTTTTGGATTTTGTACTGCCAAATATCCACTTATGTATTTGCATTCTTAGATAGAAATACAAATTAATTTCCATGTGCCCTTTACTGAGCTGTCATATGGTTGGTCCCTATGTGACTTCACTCAAAATGTTTTGGAAATCTTTGGCAGAGATGGGGTTATTCTCCTCCCCTTCCTCTTTATCCAATGCTGTCAATCTGGCATTTTATTCTCCAGCTCTCAAACTCTCAAGCAAACAGCCCGTACAGAGGGGACCCTGTGCCTTTGCTTGTCAGCGGATCTGGGCTGTAAGCCCTGTGGAAGCCTTAAAGGGTTTAAAAAAGTTCTTAGCCGGAGATAAATAAGCTGTCAATTCACAAGGAGTGAAATCAATCCTACGCTGTTGATCTTGGCATCGGCTCTTGTATTAAAAAAAAAAAAAAAGTAGAAAGTCGTTTCTCTGGTGAGGCCAAAAGCTGCATGTGTTAGCTGTTAGATTTCTAACACCGCTCCGTGCTGCTGATGGCATTTCCAAAAGGTAAACAGAAATGTCAAAATAGGAGAAATAACCGATTAACCCAGCTGCGTATTTCTGAGTAATTTGAGCAGGCATTAGCAATGGTGTCAAATAATATGTTGAAGACGTGGGAAAGTGCAGCCTTTTTCAGAAGAAAGCACTTTTGAAAAAAAAAACAAAAAAACGCAGCATTAATGCAAAAAGTAAAAGATGACCCTGACTGGGTGAAGTTTATCCAACATAGCCCAAGTTGTAACATCCATAAGCAGCTCCCTCTCGTAAAAGACATTTTTCTAGAATTTTGACTTAAGAAAAAAAAAGTTGACATTGTTGATAAAAAAATGAATTGTGTTCATAAATACTTTATCATTGTAAATGAATCATCAATCTGGCAAAATCAAAACAGGTGAAATGCAATTTACTGTGGATACTTCTTGGCCTACATTTCTTCAGTATCTGCTGAAACTAAGGGGGGAATTCACGAAGCTCCGAAGTGAGGCGCGTAGTGTTCGCCTCACTTCAGAACAATTGAAATGCGCATGCTGATGTCCTGCACGCGGACATTAGCATGCGCGTTAAAGGGATTCCCCTCCCGGTGAGGAGACTCGAGTGTTCTGACAAGCTTCTGAAGCACCTCACTTCGCTCTCTCCTGAATTTCCCTCTAAGGGCCTTATTGACTAAAGGATGAATTCACCTGTTGAATTCACTTCACTACAGTTCAAGTCACATCTCCAAAATTCACTTCTCCAAAATTCACTTCTCCTTACTGATGAAGCTGCAGATAAGATTTGTCAAACAGGCGGCCTACTATGGACGCAGGGCCTTACTATCTTAAGGCTAAATAGTTGCATATAGCTAAGAATTCACATCTATTCACCACTTCCCCGATGCTTGCTTATTGAGCAAACTCTACAATGCGGCAAATACAAGACCAATTCATGCAACTACGATAGTCGCAATCTTATGGAGCACTTCACATCACTTTAAATATGCATGCACAGGTACTTCTACGACTGACCAAGCAACAGAGTCTGTCGCAGTCACGAATTCGACATGACGTAGTGCTCCGAATTCACCTGTTTGACTTCACCACACCAGAGTAGCAAATTGGAGGGTTGATGCGAGGGCTCTAGGATGATGTAAGGTGACTATTTAATCAAAAATGACAATAGCGACTGCGACTATATTAGTTTGCTACGTAAAATAAACTAGGGACAAGGTGACATAGAAACAGATGTATTATTCATTTATATACAGATAGTGGGATGTAGTGAGGATGATATCACTGCACTTCACTGGGGGAACTCACATCACTGCATGACTTTGCATGATAATAGCAATTCGACTCAAATTACGAAGTGAATTCAACAGGTGAAGACTAATTTTGTTCTACTAAGAAACAAACTATTAGGGTGAAGAGGACACAGTAAGAATCAAATAAATATCACAAATTCTACAAGTTAAATACAAAAAAATAGGATTCAAATGTATTTAGGGAACAACGCTTTGATAAACAAAGCAGGACTCCCACTCAATATTTAGGAGCTCAGCACAGAAATGTATTGATTGGCAAGTATTCTAATGTCAGTCACTTGGAGTGCTGTTTCATTGAGGTCTTTAGATTTACCCCACTAGAAAGTGCAGCATGACTGTTCAACAATTTATCAATAAATACATATAATAACTATGTCAATGATTTTTTAAATTTACTTTACAATTCTAGGAAATATTGTAACAGATATTCTTCATGCATTCATAGGTACTGATGTCCCTCTGTGTAAAGACATAAGTGTTGTCCACTTATCTTTAACTCCTGAATTGTACCCTTCCAGTAACCAGGAATGAAGAGAGAGTTACTGAATCATTTCAAGATCTGTAAAGAATTGCGCATACAGTACATGACACACACACTACTTTCTATTCACCCACGGCTGCCGCATCCTGCATTACAAACACACATTTGCTAGTGTTACAAAAACAGACATAAATACTACATTAGTATGGCTGTCAGTACACAAGCATTTTTATTATGTGCTGACCAAGCACATATAAACACTATGTGCATTCATTATGTTACCTTTACACAATTACCATGTGTTACCAAACTCCTGTGTTTAGACTGCATTATCCATATACATAAGTTTCTGATTTACAGCGATATAAGGCAAGAATTTCAAAACTGACACCAGTGGCGTGAGATACCTAACAAATACCTATTTCTCTAACCTCAATACATTTCCTGTAAAAATCACTTATAACTCTCTGAGCCTTAAACCCTGAGGGGCACTAGAATAAGGGTTATTGCTCATCCACAATAACCTCTCACACCACCCTTGGGTTAGTTCCTATCTTGTTAATTTTGGTGGGTTTAGGGCAACTGCAACTACGCCATATGAAAGTTTCAAACTATGAGAGGAAACACGAAGGTTTGTATAAAAGTCTGGTTCATGGGTGTCCAGAGGGGGGCAAGTGCCTCCCCGTTTGACTGCCATGGTCCAGGGCACCTGGGAGTTGCATCAGCATCTCACTGCTCCTGTCTGTCCTGCTCTATCTATCTAATGGATGGGAGCGCCCAACATCCTACTGCATCATCACGTAACAAGGTAATAGCATAATGATATCACAACGCTGCTCCCCCTTAACATCTATGCAGATTCCCATTGTTTTGATTTTACACAGTATTTCTTTAATAAGTCACCATCATCTTAATACTATTAGACAAAAATATTTACCCATCTAATAATGAACTAAAACTCCCAACATACCCTTACAGGCTGGTTTAACAAATCTACATACTGAACAAAACACTTTGATGAATGCAAACAAAAAATACCATGCCAATAAAGAAGTATTAAGAGAAAGAATGTCTTACTACTCTGTCTTTGTAATCAAATGGATTTGGTTGTCACATGTCAAAAAAATATCTTCAACTTTAACATCGATTCCTTATCCATTGGAGCTTACAGGGATAAATGTAATCAGAAATCAATTATCCTACCATAGTGTTAAATCCTACTAGTATTTAGATTTAAAAATGGTTTACGCTGTATTAGTACAGTTGAATAGTAAAAAAGATGGGTACTTTAGTATTACATGATACTTTATATGGACTAACAGGACAAGCTTTTAAGAGATGTTCTCCCTTCTTCAGGTCAAAGCAAGTACTAAAGGATAAACAGTTTGTAAGGAATAGTATGTGGGGCAATAAAAGACAAAATAAACAGCTGGAACTCACCCTTCTACCTCTTAATTTTGTCTTTTATTGCCCCACATACTATTCTTTACAAACTGTTTATCCTTTAGTACTTGCTTTGACCTGAAGAAGGGAGAATATATCTCAAAAGCGACAATGGACTGTTAGTCCATATAAAATATCATATAATACTACTGTACTCATCTTTCTTAGTATTTAGATTGTCAGCTCTATGGGGCAGGAGCCTTGTTTCAATCATAATGAAAATTCTGTTAGGGCTAATTGTAGCTGTTTCTCTATTTATAGTCGAACTACAACTCCCATACCCTCTTGTCAACCTTTGTAGCAGTGCTTTTATTTATATTTTGTGGGCTCACAATTCATTATGTTTATGTTTTTCATTGTCACTGTGCATTATGTGAGCACGTGTGTATACTGTGTACATTCCCCGGTGTGTGTACTCTGTGTTCAGCTATCTCTGATTCATTCTGAGGGCTGTTTTAGCCTTCATAAAATATTCATGGCAGTTGTGCATGCTGCTATAATTGCCATCTCAAGCTTTGAATTATTTATGGCTTGCACTGTTCTCTAAGTCTCATTTACTGATATAGTAGATAACACCAACCAGAAGGATTCTGAATCCTATAATGCCTCTTACTTTGCATTAA
>WMED01007271.1:0-17772 GCA_019650415.1 Pipa parva
ACTGTGACAGTAGCAGTCTTAACTGGCGAATTCGCACCAATACGCACCAATTCGGACTTTAGTGAATAACCCCCTTATGATCTTGGTGCTTTTCTTTCTTTTAAACACATGTTTATATATATGAACAAAGCCTTACCTTACCTTTATAAGGGCTCAAATACTTTGTTCACTTTGAAAAAGACTTTGTGATCAACAGCAGAGAGATTATTATACCAACCAGATCACATTTTAATATTTATTCTTTTTATTACAAGAACAGACAGTGCAATGTTTTAAAACACGTTCAGATCTCCTACAGCCCAAGTTGACTCTTAGGGAATTCATGATAGTGTGAAGTGAGGTGCGGATGCTTCGCCTCACTTTGCACAGACTGATATGCACTCGCTGATGTCCTGCACGCGGACATCAGCGAGCGCTTTAAAGGGATTCCAGTCTCGGCAAGACCAAAAGAGTCGCCTCGCCAAGACTGGAATCCCTTTAAAGCACTAACTGATGTCTGCATGGAGGACATCAGTGAGTGCATAACAGTCAGTGCGAAGTGAGGCAAAGACTCCGCACCTCACTTTGCACTATCGTGAATTCCCCCCCAATATTTTTTTAGTTTTAATTTTATAACATTAGCACACATTTAGATTGTAAGCTCTATGGGGAAGGGAACCTCTTGTGTCAACCACAACCTTGCACTTAAAATTAAGTATCCTTGTGACATTATACTTGTATTGTTTATTACTTTTCCCATGTCTGTACTTTACTTGTATTTCTGAATTGTACAATGCTGCGTAAATTTGTGGTGCTTTATAAAAAAAAAATTATACATACTTGGATACATACATACACATTGACCACAAGATGTCTCTATATTCCCATAACTGCTTCTAGTTCCAATGTGTTCTAGTAGAGTAGATGCTCAATGATTAAGCTCCACCTAATTCAACCTTTGTGAGTTCAGATAAATGGACAGATTGAGGTTTCCTTTTCATCTAGTGGTCAGCTGCCTCCTCCACATGCCCCTCTTAAGTAGCTAATGAGTTGAAGATGGGAAAGGGCATTAAACAGACTTTTTTGGTAGAAAAGAGTTATTATTAACATATGTACACATACAGCTATCACTCACTATCTAAAAAGAAAACTAGAATTAGTGCACCCCAGTTACACTTTACTGACTTTGACAACAAACAGCAGTGTTATCTGTGACTACAGTTTACAAGCACATAGTACTAACCTGTCACATAACTTGTTGCATTAAGTGAAAAACAGTTACCTATATCTGGCTACAGTATTCACATCTGATTTAATTAAAACACTTGCACAGCACTATGACTGTTTATAAACTGTCACAGCTATCAGTGCGAAACCTACAAAATAGACACTTATGTGTCACTCAAGACAAGCACAAGGTTGGGCACACATTGGTAATGGCTAGTAGCAAGAAAATCAGCTCAATCCCTGGTGTTGTATGTTGTAGTTCAGCTCACCATTAGACATGAAGAAGGGCACGGGTGCTCAGGAGTATGGGTGTTCCAAGACCCAGTCATGCAGCTATGATACACTATGATTAAGCGCTCACGTGGCGAAACGCGTAAGTGGCTCATCCACACGCTTTTAATCCTATACAATGACCTTTTAAATATGTGTTTAATAAAGAAGTTGATTTTATACACAGAGTGCCGGAGACCTGCACATTGGTAATGGTCAATAACTTGGCATTACTATGCAACCTGATACTGTTCAACTGACTATGCCTGACTAGGTGTTGAATAGCATTTGACACCATTTGCTTTCTCATCAAGGGAATCCTCTTGTTAGTGAATATGAATAAGAAGTAATGAATTGGTGTCTGTCAGAGAGTAGTGAATTCGCATCTGACAGAATGTAGCAATGCAAAGGGACACAAATTCACTATGCCTAGTGAATTCACACATAGACCTAAAACCTCCATAGAACCATAACCTGCCACAGGCTGGCGTTAGAACTGACTACTCAGGCAATCATTAAAATGACTTGATCACTCTTAGAAGACAGTGTTTATGGTCTACACATGTCAACATAAACATTCAAGTTGCAGTCCTCAATAAGCTGAATTTACTATCCTGAAAGCTAAAGACTCCACCTACTCTCTTACGATTTCATCTCAGGAGGTATTATAAGAATATTCTGTCAACATGCCAATCACAATAGACAAGTCATTCTGAGTATACCTACCTCTAAACACAGTCATGTCCTGAACCACAAATCTCTCAGATGTTTGTATTTAACCAGGGGGTAATAATAGATAACATGGTGCAGATGAAATACTACTGTTACAGGGGCTGCAATGGAAAATACTAAGGAAACCATAACACTGAGAGGAATAACAAAAACAAGTATGTAGCAAGGTGAAAATGATAGCAACAGTAAGATACCATTTTTAGGGAATGTGCTTTTAGGATTCAGATTAAAGGAGAACTAGAGGTATAAAAAAAAAGGAAGTATTAAAAAAATTGCCTTATAATGATATGAATTGTTACAGCCACAGCATGAACTGTGCTGTAATTTCCCAGCACCAATGCTAACTTCAGAGCGCAGGCTAACGCAAAAGCCATTGTGAAGCTCCTCCCACTTGGTTCACCGGTGGTGAAAATGGCTTCAACATCATCACGTTCATTGCGTTGACCAATGTGAACGCTCCCTGCAGTGAGCGAGATGATGTGTGAGGCCAGTACAAACAAGTCAGAGGAGCTTTTCACTGGATTCTGTGTCAGCCTGCCGCTGTGAAGTAAGCATCAATGCCGGGTAATTACAGCACAGTTCATGCTGTGTGTGCCGGGTAATTACAGCACAGTTCATGCTGTGACTGTAATGATTCATCTCAATATAAGGTAAGTTTTTGTAATACTTTTTTTTATACCTTTAGGTCTCCTTTAATCCAAAGTAATCTGACACTGCAGATGCAATTTCCAGTTTCACCAAAATGAACCTAATCTAAAACGTATACATTGAATTTGTTTGCTTGGATGTAAAACGAGCAAAGAACACAGTAAAAATATGCAGAGCCATGGCGTACAACCACTCTACATGCCCTATTGCAGTCACATTTCAGAAACTGCTTGAAATTTTGAGGGGGTCCCTGGGACACCATACTCCCACTCTTATGCTGTCACCAAAACCATAAAATGAAAAAAAAACTTTTCTGTCCTCTTCTCTTTTGACCTATGGATTAGTCCTGGGTTGTGACCATGTTGTCCTCAAATCCCTCACTCTTCCTTTGCCCATAACATAGTCCAATGGGAGGGCATCCATTTTTTTCCACATTGTAGTTCATGGAAGGCCATCATCTTCTTGGATTAATTGTGTTCGCACCTGCTGCTAGTTGCCACAAAAAAAATTTTTCATCTTCAATGCAAGTCTATGGGCAGTTCCCTGTCTGGTAGGATCTGGAGCTCCCACTTAGTTGTGGCAGTAAAGGGGAAGTGTTTTAAGAAATGAGTGAGGATTTCACAGACAACATAGACCCATCCAGGACTACTTGGGTCAGAAAAGAAGATGAGAGACAAGGTAACTTTAATGCAAACCTTTATAACTTCCAGGTGAATTCAAACACTGTTAATTGGTCATATAAGGACAAAAGATACATAATATGTGTTTTTTTTTATTTTTTAATTAAATGTGTTTTTTTTTAATTTTATTTCTGTTTTTATTAAATAATCTGAATCTCATACCAATACCAAAACTTCTGTCAAAAAATTTGAACCTAAAGCAAAACCAAACACAGCTATGGACCCGAGTCCAAACCAATGGGACAGCTGCATGTCCCTAACCATTATTGCTTGCTAAATGTGATGCTGAGGGGGTTATTCACTAAAGTCCGAATTGTTGCGTATAGGTGCAAATTCGCCAGATAAAGACAGTCGCAATAGACTGCTACTGTCGCAGTCACATCTTTATAATGAGATTATTGTCGCAGTCACGACTTTATTATGGGAAAATTGTCGCAATCTTAGCTTTAAAAAATTGTCGTGACTTTACAATGGGGAAATTGTCACAGATTTACTATGGGAATACACTGCTTGCAAATTCGACAGTCAAATTCGCATCTTAGTGAATAACCCCCTTAGTGGGATATTTATCAACGTCACATTACATTTTGACAGGTATGTTGATATTCTGCTAAACAGGGGGAAAATATCGATATTTCTGAAAACTGGTATTTCTGAAACCCCTCCAGACCTTTTTTCTTTTCACCGAAAACCCATTTTTTCCCTATGGGGATGGTTCAGAAAAATTTTCTAAGTCCCAAATTTGAAAATATCACTAATATCGATAGAGTATCAGAGCTACACTGAAAGTAACGTAAAGTGTAGCAATGTTAACGCATCAATATTTTTCGATATTGATATTTTTTCAATTGTGCTAAATTTTATTCTACATAAATTGGTTGAAAATGCAGAAAACAGACAATAATGGTGATAATGATGAAATGGAATAGGATGAAAAAACCTTGATAAATTTCCCCCAAATTCTTTTATTCATTTTTTTAAAATATTGCGCTTCTATATTACGCAGCATTTTACAGAGATTAGTCATTCACTTAAGTCCCTGCCCCATGGAGCTTACAATCTACTTTCCCTACTCGGTCACACACAGATGTACGTATATTTTTGGATTGTGGGAGGAAACCCACACAAGTGCAGGGGTCCTTAGTCATATTTCCAAAAAATCTGCATCATTGCTAGAAAATGTGGTATTGTTAATTTAAAATACATTTATCTTCAATGTGCTAGGCTCAAGGCTTAGTTCATGAATATGTATCATTTAAAGGTCAGTTAAAAACAATGGCAATGGTTGGGTATTTTTTTCTAGTAAAAGATTCAAGTTGTCTGCTCACAGCAAGTTGATAAACCACAAAGAAATAGAAATGAATATTTTAGCTTGAAAGGTAACATTTATACTAGCGCTAAACAAAAAAATAACACATATGTATGTTCAAATTCTAGTTTTTAACTTTCTAATGTCACTGGTCCTTCACAAATGGCAGGAGACTTTGGCCTAAAAAGCTGTGAGTCTTCACCGTATAATACTGCACAAAGGAATTGGCTAAATAGTATCCCAGGAATAACAGATGAGGAATGGGAAGATTTAGTTACCACTCATTATGATTTTCTGGTGTTTCCAAGAGATAGATTGATTCAATACAAATGTATATGACATCTAGTAAACTATTCCAGTGTGAGAGACTGACCTCTGGTATATGTACAAGATGTATGGTATCCACAGGCACCTTTATCCATATGATTTGGGAATGCCCTCCTATAAAAAACTTCTGGAGACAAGTTATGAATGTGATTTCCACTAGACTAGCTACCCCGGCAATAATAGAACCAAAGGTGTGTTTGTTGGGTCTAATTGAGGAATTTATTCATATTAAACACCTAAGAATACTAATGAGATCTCTATTATTTTACGCCAAAAAAACAATAATAATGAATTGGATGAACTGTTCCCCACCAACCATTCTTGGTTGGTTAAATCTTGTTAATTCTTTAATGCCAATACTCAAAATCACATACCAAGTGAGAGGAAAGCCAAATAAACTCCACAGAATATGGGACCCATGGATCAACTCCAATATAACCCCGTAATAAGAGCTACTCTCTCCATTTGGGTCGGAAAAGATAGGAAAAGTTGGTGGATGGAAGTGGATTGTTGTATGGGCTGTAAACCCCCCCTGTGGAAGTGAAGGGGAGTTGGGAGGGGAGAGGAGGGGTGTAAAAGATGCGTATTGAAATTTATATATTTTTATCTAAAGGTAAACCTTGTATATGTTTTCAAACTACTGGTTCTTGTTGAAGGGTATTATTATATATGTAATGCACTATGAGTAAATTGTCAGCGGATTTGAATATGACAACTGCAAGATATTAATGCTTGTTTTGTATGATGGTTCAAAATGTTTATTGTATATATGTTGTTTGTTAAAAAAATTCAAAAATAAATACCTTTAAAAAAAAAAAAAAAAAAGCTGTGAGTCTTAAATATGTTTAAGCAGTGGAAGCTTTGCTCTGGGATTTGAAATATGTCCCAGAGGACTGTGTGAGTCATGTGCCATAAAAAGACAAAGAATGCAGTATTTGTATTTAGAAAAAATCATGTGACCTACAGGTAGGTAAATGTTTGTGAGACATGAGGCAGGTGGGAGATATCTGATAGGCATGGAATTATATATAGAGAACTGTCTGGCTTATGAAAAGTAAAGGACTGTCTGGCTTATAGCCAGTGAATGGCATATGTGTGATTGGCGTTTAGTACAAGGAAACGGTTATGTTGGCCATGACAAACTCATGTGGCTAACAGCCAATGAAACCAA
Organism: Pipa parva; assembly: GCA_019650415.1. NCBI lineage: Eukaryota > Metazoa > Chordata > Amphibia > Anura > Pipidae > Pipa > Pipa parva. The sequence continues at coordinate 6,344 of WMED01007271.1, forward strand.
CAATACCTTTTCAATGTACAGCCAATGACAGTCTGTTAAGGCTGGATGCTAGATGGGGGCTACCTTTTCAATGTTTACATTTTCCCCGCTAAATTAACAATTCACGTTGGGATTTAAAAAAAAAAAGTGGGCAGTTTCTGTACATTTTGCCATATCACCTTAACTTGAGCATACACAGGAATATTCATCTATTCAAACAAACAGGGGAATGACCATATCATCATTCATTTCACAGACTAATTCAATGGCTACATTTTGGCTGGTATTTGCAGCTTGTAGCCAATGATCTGCCAATGATTGCATGTCATACTCACATTGCTGCATACATATATCTTTGTAAAGATGGTCACTATAGCCCTGTTCCCAGAATGACAGTCTGTAGCTTTATTCTACAAGGACTTACCTTAGCACACCATCTTGCTCATGTGTGACATCTTATCTGAGAACCCTTTTTGTCAGTGTTTTATTTTGTTTGATATTTAGCCTAAAATCTACATTTTTATATGACACTGTTTCGTTTTTATATAGTTCTCCTGTTACTACCTTCTGAATTCTGCTGATCCCTGCTCCCCACCTTCAGGTATTCAGAAAATGCTGGGATGTGGAGAATTTGTGGCCTATTGAAATGCTTACGACAGTCACGGATCTAAGAAGCTCTGCACGTCACTTTGTGTGCACGTTCTCAAGTAATTCACCTCTTTATCAAGTGTTAGGAGTCTGTGGAAGTAGTGAAGTCAGCAAGGGATACTGTGTCACATTTACCTGTTTTACTCTGCCTGATCAAAGCAGCGAATTCAAGGGGGTTATTCACTAAGGTGCGAATTCGACTGTCGAATTTGCAAACAGCAGATTCCCATTGTAAATCTGCTACAATTTCCCCATTGTAAAGGCATGACATTTTTTGAAAGTTAAGATTGCGACAATTCTTTCCATACTAAAGTCGCAACCGACAATATTTTCATTATAAAGATGCGGCTGTGACAGTAACAGCCTATTGCGACTGTCTTTATCTGGCAAATTCGTACCTATATGCAACAATTCAAACTTTAGTGAATTACCTTGGTCTGATGGCAAAGCTACTACTCTCTGGGGGTTATTCAGGAAGCTCCGAAGTGAGGCGAACACTACGCACCTCACTTCGGAGCTTCCTGAATAACCCCCTCTGACTGACTATGCTGTGCAAAGCAAGAGATGGCTCCTGGTGCCTTTCGCTTCCTTGCTATGGAAATCCTCTGATAAGTAAATGAGTAGAAAATTTGCAACTATTAAGAGCACAATGACCCAAACTGATGAGAATTCACTTTGTCAGTCAAATTCTTACTTTGATGAATAAGCCTCATTATATCTTTATATTTACCTAACAATTGCAAGCAATATAATATCAATATACAGCCAGTATTGATAAGAAATCATTAAACTGGTAAATCACAGTAATGCCAATACTCAGTCAATGTTAAAAAATAAAGTGCTCTACAGGTAAAAAAGTATACAAATGTACAAAAATTACTAGTTTAAAATTAGAGAGAGTCGGTGGATATATAATCATTAATTAATACCAACTGGAGAAGCTGATACAGGAGCAAGTCCTCAACGCATGTCAAGATTCAACGTGATTTTATCATGGATAAACATCACACTGCACATCTTTATGTCTGTGAATTCATAACTGTTTTGTATTTACCATTCAACAAAGTATGAATTTGCCAAGGCATTCTTGCATAAAGTTGGCAGATTTGACATTGTCAAGCAAAATAAGGGGCTTATAGCAGGGTTCCTGTATGGCATAAGGTGATCACTCAAAAACTACAGATAACATGGTGATGAAGTGCCAACATTAGTTAGAAAAAAGACATTGAAAGGAATGTAAAAAAAACAAAAAACACTTGTAATTTGGGCAACTGTTCACTGGCAACAATACCAGGGGCCAGAATGTGGCAAAACAGTAACATTGTCATTCTTGTGTTAATTCACACCTATTGCTAGAATGCTGGGATTGCTATCAAGAATTTAATTGTCTCCTTTGAACAGATCCATGTAAGGTTGACATGACATTGCCAAAATATGGCTATTTTGGTTATATTTCAGATGCCAACGCTACTATTGTTTATGACTAAGAAGCTCAGAAAAGTGAATTGAATCTTTGATGAATAACCCCCACAATGTCCCCTTACTGATTTTATTACATTTTATAATGATGCAGATATCTGCTACTCCTGATAAATAAACATGATCATTTCCACTATCTAAAGTTATTAGTTATCTGTCATTAGATTCAAATATAAAAAACTGCATCGTGCATGGCATGATTGTGAGATCCGAGATGATGTCCGCACAGCCAGAATACCAAGATGATTGTGCAAGCAATGGGTGGAGATTATATCATGTTGCACAGGTTTTTACTGGTAGAACAAGCAGAGCTTTGGTTGATCTACTGGGGTGTGAGTAAAGTAATCTTTAGATGATTTATTGCTCAAGGACACACTCTACCTTTTTTGTTTTCTGCTCTGTACTGCTATACTCTGCATATTATTAATCTTAATATTTAGCAGGTGTGCCATTCTTTTTTCAGTTTTTTAATACAATTGATGAGTATTTATAAAGCTTTGTTAATGATAAGATCCAATTTTCTCTTCTTTTTGCTTCCTCTTCACTGAAATAAATTACAGCTTTTGTACCCTTATGCCTTTGTGTTTGCCCCCTTTGAATTTGATCGTTATGGTTTCCAGTCATTAAGACAAAATTATCATTGCTACTTATTGCGTGTATTGCCTCCGATTCATAAAATTCACCCATTGATAAATACTTGCTTCCTGTCTTTATAATTTAAAAGGATAGCACCAAAAGGCTGGAGAGTCATGCTTGAAAGTATAGAAAGATGCTCAAGTTACCGAAGGCAGAGCATCTTTTTTGATGGGCATTTTTTTACTGAACACATGTGGGTGTATGTTTAACATTTACATAAATCATTTTTAAACATACAGCACTATTGCAATGTCTTCTGTTTGGGAGCTTGTATTACAAAAGCTGGTGTAGCTTAAAGATGTCTGGCGACACAGATACCAAGAATAAAGGACTGTTGATAACCCTATGGAAGATGTCCAACCCTGCAATGATTGAATTTAAGGGATCCAATGCGGATCATTTCATGGGATTCTGTGAGTGTATTTCCTTTACATTTTGCTTGGTGATTTAGATACCTACACTAAGGGTTTCTCCATTTTTCCCCCCATTAGGGTCAAGCACGACTGTCCAGCCTTTCTGTGCAATCTTTGGTATTAAAAGACTTGTGGACAAGAAAATGGGCAGCTGACCAGGAGGACTTTACCAAACTACTATATCGGGACTGTTTTGTTAGTGACTACATCCATAGTGCAAGTATTCACTCCTTTATGTTTTTCAGTAATTTGAAAGGTCAGAGAATAATTTCATCCTGATATCTCAACTACTCTATCCTACTTCCAGGAATCAAAGTTTGGCCCTTGGGGGGGAGGGGGAGAATTTAACCTCTAGTGCAAGACTGGCCTCCATTGGGTCAATGCACGATGAGCACCCAGTATTGTATCTGGATATAAATAAGATGGGCACTGAGAATTTTATCAGCATTAGCAGGATGGGCAATGTGCAGTTCTCACTGCACCCTAACCTTATTGGAACTGTACACTGTTCTCTGTACCATAACCTCATTGCTACTGTACACTACTTCCTGCTGCACCTTAAAATTACTGGTACGCTACACTGCTTCCTGCACCCTAACCTCACTGGTACTTTACACTGTTTCCTGTACCCTAACCTCACTGGTACTTTACACTGCTTCCTGCACCCTAACCTCACTATTACTGTACACTGCTTCCTGTACCCTAACCTCACTGGTACTGTACACTGCTTCCTGCTGCACCTTAAAATTACTGGAACTCTACACTGCTTCCTGCACCCTAACCTCACTGGTACTCTACACTGCATCCTGCTCCCTAACCTCACTGGTACTCTACACTACTTCCAGCACCCTAACCTCACTGGTACTCTACACTGCTTCCTGCACCCTAACCTCACTGGTACTTTACACTGCTTCCTGCACCCTAACCTCACTGGTACTTTACACTTCTTCCTGCACCCTAACCTCACTAGTACTGTATGCTGAACCCTAATTTTAGTGATACAATACACAGCTCACTGCACCTTCTAACATATTCTTCCTGTTAATATTACTTGTAGTGTGCTTAAAACATTGTGATCTCACTGGTAGCACATACACCTTATCCTGTCTCCTGCAGTCTCAATGTATTGTACAATCCTATTCCCACAAGCAGGATCCTAACCTTACCACTAGTACATACACCTAATCAAATTTAGTGCACCCTAATCTCTCATTAACAATACTGCTCACTGTATCACAATATCTCTGGTAACATATTATATTTATACTGTCCAATGCATCAAAATTCCACTGGTTTTAAACATTTACAGTCCTGCTTACTGCCCCATTCCTCAGGACTGTATACTGATAATCCTGAGGCTGAAAAAAAATCTGTGGTTATTTACTATGCAGCAGGTATGCAGCAAGATGTACACACAGCATTTGCTAGATAAATATATGTATGTATGTATAATTTTATTGATAAAGCGCCACAAATTTACGCAGCGCTGTACAATTCAGCGATACAAGTACAATACAAACAAGATTAAAGTGCATTAAATAATACAAGTAAAATATAACAAGGGTACATCAAATTAAGTGCTAGGTAGTGATTGACACAAGAGGTTGGAGGTCCCTGCCCCAAGGAGCTTACAATCTAAGTGGGAGGAAGACTTACATACACAGATAGGACAATAAGAGCTGTGGAGTCATAGGTCCATAAATACAAATAAATAGATCAAAATAGATATAGATAAATACAGTGAATAAATAGATAAATGCAATATATATATACAGATATTAAATATAAAAATTATACATAAAATGAATGATAAGAATATGTGCACAAATCTGTATGTATGCTTTAGGGATGTAATCAATCATTGTTGTCCTGTGGGGAGTGTTTTCATTTAGTGTCCCTGTGTGAAGGGGCAATATAGATTTATCTTTTACTCATTTTTTTGTACATTTAGATTAAGCGTGCTGTTACAAAGTGTTTTATTGTTCAGCAGTTGGCAGCTATACCTTCATAGAATTTTAAACAAACAAAGGACGCCATAACATTTTTATAACATCATTATAAAGAGGAAGTTTTGTTTTTCACTAGTGTCTAGGATGGAGGAATATGTGATACCTTTGGTTAGACTTATGAATGGTAAACATGATCGGCGCTGTTGTTTGAAGTTTTCCAACGTTCTCTCACCTGCTTTGTGTCTCCCCCCTCCTTCTATGAGTCAAATAAAAGCCAGGTGTCAAGGATTCTCTTACTTGCTAAATGGTCCCTTATAACAATCTGCCCTTCCTCGCAGAGACACCATCCCTTCTGATTACCTTATGCTAGGGGAACCTGCATGGCCAACATACATTGCAGCAGTGCAGTGGGCACACCCTTATATCCTGTTGTGATATGAATCAGGGGACGTTACACAATTTGCAGAAATGATACAGGATCATGCAGACATTGACAGACAAGGCAGAATCAATTCATTTAATACAATCAAATTAAGGGGACAATAGGATCGAACACCCTATTCTTGAAAGCTCACAATGTAAAATGCAGATGGAAAACCAGATGAGAAAAAGACTCAAGTGACTCCAGCAAAAGTAGCTGAGCCTGGACCAATATCAGCATAAATAGTATCAGGTTGGTTTTGCAAAGTGATCCGTTTTTGAAAAGTGCTAGTCCAAACAACCCCCCAGCCTTGATGGGTTTTGTAATTACAGAAAAGTTTGTCATTTTTTTTTCAGATGGATCAAGAACGAAACCAGTGTAGAGAAAGCGACATGTAAAAATCAGCAGTCAAATTAAATCCAAAGTGTCACAATAAAAATCACCAACAAGTCAATTAAAACCTTAGTTCCATAAAATTACAAGGGACTAAGCAAAGCAATGCAATGACAAGCATCAAACAAGTCCAAAAGTGAACAGCAAGTAATGAATGAAAAAGCCAAACCAACAGCAAAGTATATAAAAAGCCACGTAACCAGCCACAATGCTTCTAAAAAGCCAATTAAACAGCCGCGATTGCTTCTAAAAAGTCAAGTAAACAGCTACAATGTTTTCCAAAAAGCCACATAATCAACAAGGGTTTTATACCACACCATGCACAGGGGGTTGGAAGACTATGTTTGGTACATGTGCAATGTGTTACTAGTAGTGTGCTGGTTGGACATTTGCCACCAGGGACAGGCCAAGGTTTTTTTTGCGCCTTAAGCGGAGTAATGAAATTGTACCCCCCAGTCGTTGATAACTGACATTCCCCCCAACAACACACACACACACCTGCATAATCCCACCTTCAGGTTCTTAGCCTGCTGCGCCGCTTAGTAGGCTAGTAGTGCTTCTATGTAGTGGTGGCCCAATGATCTGATTCTTATCCCCTGTGTGCTGCTCTGTCTGGGAGCTCCAGGGATTAGAATCATTCCCCATACTGTGCTGCACCCACAACCTCCCTCTCACTCTGTGCATCCCCTACACAACCCCCTTCTCACTCTGTGCATCCCCCACAACCCCCTTCCCACACTGTGCTGACCCCACAGCCCCCCTTCCCGCACAGTGCTGCCCCACAACCTCCCTCCTACACTGTGCTGCTCCCTCCTTCCTACTACATACCCTCTGAAGGAGAAAGATGCTATCTTAGTGGTCACCCCCTCTCTTCCATGTCCCTAGCTACCTCTGCCGTGGCCCAGCTCTGTCTGTTGTAGAGCCAAGCGCAACAGCATTCCTCTCCCCAGCAATGATTCAACTTCCTGCAGATCATAAGCAGATGAAGAGGTATACATAGCCACAAAAATGTGTTATATTTTGCAATTCCTAGTTCATGCTGGCACTTGATCTCCACATTTTCTAAGCCTTTTGAAAAATGTCACTAGAATAGTAGCAGGAACCCTGCTGTAAACCTTCTAATTCACCACTTTCATTTGGAAAAGTCAAATCTGTGTATTCACACTAGTCGGACTTGGTGAATTGTCACTTTTACAAATGATGAATACCTGACGTTCTGCCACATTCATGGTGAATAGACATGAAGAGGTGTATAAATATGAGACTGACATAAGCTGACAAACTGCAAAAAATAACGATAACGGGGTGAATTGTTACAATTCACACTTTGGTAAAAGGAGAACTAAAGTGCTCATTGGACTAGGGGTGAGGGAGTCTAAGTGGTCTAAATATACTCAGTGATCCAATCTTTTGTCCCCCACTGCCTCTTCCTTCAGAACAGAAAACTTAAGGGTAATGTTTTACCTGGTGGTTTTCCTCTAGATATTTTTCATCCGTAACAAGCCACATTTGACATTGTCTTCACATAATAAAGCATCAGACACACGGCTCCCACCCATTATTATAACAAGAGTTTTCAGGCATCATCCTAGACAAGCTACACCACTTATTAAATGGCAGTGGTAGCTCCAAAATCAGGTGGCAAGTACATAACAAGTATTTACTATACTAAAATTTCTAATAAAATCCTTTTTAGAAATCCAATCAATAGCCTCAAATATTTCCTTTTGGACCTTTACCCAACTTTCCCTCCTCACAGTTTCAAAATCATTGCTATACGTTAACATCAGTGCAAGCACTGATCGAAACTCTTGTGGATTTCCAGTGATAAACTGCTCATGTTGTTAAGATGAGAACAGTGTATTAGCAGCTTTAAGATAAGTTAATTGGGAGCTCTTTTAGAGGAGGAACATCTGGCACCAACCCTATATGTAGGTGCAATAGTTGGACCCATAGAAATATAATGGGATTCTATCCAAAGGAGGAAACCTTCCATGAGGAACAAAACAAGCTAATATGAACAGGGGACACTTGAATAGACCATGTGAGGGAAAAGGGAGCATAACATTACTATTTCCCTACACACATTTTTCATTCAGTGGTTTTTATTAACATAAGAAATGGTGCTGGACCAACAGTTACCATAATGTGGTTCCCAAATAATTTTTTGCCTGGTGTCTATTCGTGTTAAAACTGGCATAATCTATGCCGTATATTCTCTTCTTGCCATTTGTAACTGAATCATACAAACAGACTGTTAGTTGTGTATAGTGACCACGGCTAAGGGAACAGTGTTCCTATGATGCTCCTTTTGCTACACCCTGTCAGTATGAATCAGAGCTGTGTTCCTCAGTTAGAGATTCCAATCCTTATGAATTGCCTTGTGTTTTCCATTTTGGTTAAACGCTACAGAACCCCTCACCCCACCCATGACAGAATGACTGACTGCAGACTTCCTGTGACCCCCCAGACCCATAATTTTCTAACTGCCTGCATGATTATATTTAACACTTCACATACTAGTCACTGAAAATGTATTATTAGTTTGTTGGTGTGAACCAGAGGCAAACCTCTTTTATGCTTCTATTTTTGCTGTTAAGTGCCAAAGAGAACAGTAGGATTTAGGAACTGTTGGGTTATTCCAAAATTGAATGGTAAAAGATGTCTCAGTCGTTTTAATGTTGGCTAGGAGTAATATACATAAAACAGAAGAATTCTGGGGGGTATGAGTACGTATTTAGACTCCATCTTCCAGAGGTAATACTGAACAAATCTTTGTTTTGCAAACAATTACATTGTTAGCCAGATTTCTTGAAACACAAGTATTGTTGGACTCCCCAAGTGTCCCCAATTACTTGGCAGCTTCAGGGTCGCCCCACCAATAATGTATATACAGTATGTCATGCATTTCAGCATTGACCTACCAGCTACATTTCATTATTAAGATTATTCGTTGGCATGAAGTTAATCTAATTATCTAAATTTAAAAGGTCAATAAAGTCTAAGTGTCCACAGTACATCAGATTAAGGTAATCTCTTCACCTTTTCTATTTCTTCTTTTTTCTAGTATAATTGACAGGAAACAGATGCAGTATACCAGTGGCACTGTGTTATATATTATGTATCAGAGGTGAAAGGGGTGCTTTAAACTTCCTCTTTTCCTCCCACATTATTCCCCCACCCCAGTGTGGCCTTTATTATAAACCTTTCATTTGCTCTCATTTAGCTGATAAGTTAAACCAATATAGAGCACCTGCAGATCTGGTCTTACTGGCTGGTGGGGGTGGGGGGAAGCTGGGTACTGCAAATTCAAAGTTTTAACATGATTATCAGTTGACTGGCTGTCAACATTAGCAGCTGCCCTGCAACACTTATCTTAGGATGTATCTAATGGTAACAGCACTCAGCATTATCAGGACCCTTGTAGATCACCTGCTAATTTGTCAGTGCTAAATAATAGCACAAATGTGAGTTGCAAGCCACTTGTGCTAATTCTTTTTTTATCTGAAGACTGCTATGCTTAAAGTACCAGTGTCAATAATAAAAATACATTGCATTGCTTCCCAATACATGTTTTCAGTATGGCCCATCTCCTCGGCGGGATATAAGAGTTTCATACAAAAGATTCATGTAGGGTAGACCCCCTTTCTTTTGAAGTGAGACGCTCAGATAGTTTTTATGCAGCAGGCTAATGATATAAGACTATGAAGTCAATAAGACTATCACATCTGCTTGCACAGCAATCTACCATATCATGTCTGGCTCCTGCTGTTCAGACTCCTTCAAGCTAGTGATAATTGAGCACAGCTGGAAGAAGCTCACAAGCTTGACTGTGAAAATGCAATCTGCTTAATAGGCCGCTGATTAAACCAGATCTGTTTTAAATGGAGAAAACAAGAGCTGGTGTAAGAGAGTAGGTAGTGTGCCAGAGGCTAGTGTACTGTAGGGATAATCAAGATGAGAAGTAAATTAGCCCAAGTGGAGAGTACAGTGACAGACATGTATGTGTAGGGAGAGGGAGATAGATCATCAGATACATTGTTGCCCTGTTGATTACTGGAACCTATATTATATAGATTTTCCCTTAATTCAAAATCTTAAAGCTTAAAAAATATTAGTGCATAGTTTAGGCACATGCAATGTAATTGTATATGTGTTCATTCAGGTGTAAGGATGGTGGAGGAACTCCATGAAGTTAGAGTTCAGCAATATAAATTTATGGCCATCACTGAAACACTTGCATTGGTATTCAAGGCCAGACTGGTAACCTGGCAGGTCTAGCACTTTTTAAGGGAATCACTTATTCCTTTAAGTTGGTGAACTACAGTGGACACAGTACTAGACTTGCCAGATTATCTGCTGATAACACAGCAAATTAACTGTGGCTACTGAACAATGTGTAATGTAAAGGACTATCTAACCATTGTGCAAATTAAAGGCAAGTATTAACCATTGTGATCTCATATGATTCCCTCTCTAATGGGGAATGTTAGCAGGTATGCGCTACTTGGTTTTCTAGAAATGAATTTCAGTAAATAATAGCTATGTAGTATGTGCTTTGTATAGGTGTGACTTACACATTCACCCCCTTAATCATTTGCTTCCCTGAAACTGAAGTTGTTTTATAGAATTTACAGTAAAAGGAAAGATCTGAGCAATAAACTCTGAAGACTCTAAATTGCTAAACACAAAAGATTGTAGCGACCGTTTATTTCACATCTTTATCTCTGGGTACTAATAAAATCTTCAGTCTGGCAGTGTTTCATTTATTTCAGTATATTCCTTGAACAACCCTTCTTTTTATCTTTTAAATACCACTGATAAATGATAAAACATGGCTTATAGCAGGGCTGAATTTCTAAAATTATTATCCCCCTCCCTGCTCCCTCCCCCACAAAAAACTTTTTTTTTCCTACCCACCTTTTAAACCGTGGGTCACGTGGCCTCAAGAAGGTTCTGATCTGGTCAGCTTCCTGGTGCTACCCATCAGAAAATCACCCCTTTCTTATAGGTAACTTTAAGGCTACATTCACACAGCATGTTTATGCTCTGGATATTTCAGGAAAGTGCCTCCCAAAAATATGCCAGCAAATTCATGCCAGGGTATATTCTAGAGCAGGGGGTGGGCAATTATTTTCACCATTGTGCCGCGTGAATAGCGGGTGGCTTCAGAGGGCCGGAGGTGTGTGTCTGGAATATTATCTGATTCTGCATTTTGTCCCTGGCATCAAAACTGGGGTAGAAATGCATATAAACCCTAGAGAAAGTACTGACCATTGAGACATTTTGCGTCAGTTTTAAAATGTGTCAAAGGTAATCAGGGGCAATTTGTTATTTTGTAAAGGAGAATTAAAACCCTAATTTGTCTAGGGTTGATTCCATTCTTTCTTACTGATGCCTGTCTGTTTTGCAGTGCTGGCTCCTATTTCATGTTCTGCAGCGCTGGCTCCTGCTTCGTGTTCTGCAGCGCTGGCTCCCGCTTCGTGTTCTGCAGCGCTGGCTCCCGCTTCG
>WMED01007272.1:611-17769 GCA_019650415.1 Pipa parva
ATCTAATTGTAGTGGGTTTTTTTTTCAGTATATATATTAAACATAATTACCTGTTTGAGGAGAAAAAAAACAAAGACCTTTGAAAATATGTGAAATGAATTTTCTCAACTCACACTTGAATTTAAGATGGCATAAAGTGTAGTAGATTTGGTGTATATTTTGTATACAGTTCCTCATTCTTTTCACTTGAAACAAAATGATGTGGTTTGCAGCATTCAGTCCTGTATGTTTATGTTCTTTAAGCAGAAATTTTATTTGTACCATAATTTCTAAAGGCTGTGTTTAGCAATGATCACATTTGAGCACAATGCCAATGCTTTTAGTCTCATCATATTATTGATCATTATTATAAATCAATACTACAGAAAAAAATACATGAGTTTATGTATTGAATTATACAGTAATGCCAATGAGCCAACTATCTCTCATTTAAACATGATACAAGTTACTATAACCACATCTTTTTCATAGGCAAGAGTAGATGTTGAAGAACATTTCCCTGAGTTCAGGGAAAAGTGCATGGGGGTTCCATTTGTAGTGCATATATTATGACTCCAATCATATCAGTGCTTAGTCCATTTCTATACAATCATGTTGAGTTCCTTAGAAGGATAATTATATGTTAGTGACTAGTAGGACAAGGGTAACTGAAGCAATAATCTTAACAAGAGACATTTAAATATTCAGTGTGTAGAGCATAGCAGAATTTGATAGAACATACAGTCTAATCTAATTAAAAATTAACTGAATCAGATTAGGAAGAATGCTTTAGCAATACTTGGGGTTCAGATGTTACTAAATTGCAACTCCTATTATCTTCTACCAGTTCCTGGAGATGTCAGCTTGTTCACTAAGCAATGATCACATTCTACCATTGAAAATATATGAAATCATTGTTCATTGAACTCCAGAAAACCATTTCAGGGTCATGATTCTATATATATGTGTTATAATAATCTTTGGGTTTTGAAAAATAAACAATTCACATGTGTTGTTTTTTTGGTTATTTATAGTCTGTTCAGCAGTTTGTATTATTGTCTGTCCATGCCGAAGAGTTAAATAAGGTTGGTGATGTCATTCTGCTCTATATTTGAGAATTGTTATGTGATTATTCATGAGAATGTGAAAAAAGTTCTTTTCTAGATTCATATTAAGTAAGTTTTTTTTCTGTACCAAATAGCACAAAAAAGAAAACCAAAACCCCGAAATAATATTTTAAGATTTACCAAATATAATGACATATGTCATTTTATTTTCTAAATTTAAAACCAATTGGTTTGGGGGTAATTACACAAAAAAGATAGACATTGCATTGTTTTAATAAAATCTACCTATTCACGTGACTTTTCTTGTTTTGTCATTTAACACTTTAAGATAGGATTCATTTTGGAGCATTGGTTAAAGGGGATTGAAAATGAGAACAATTTTTTTGATACTTTATTATTTAACCCAAAAAAAAAAGTTCTAATGTGTTATTATTTTGTTCATTTCATTATCTTTTTATGATGTAAATAATTATTTTTATCCTGCTATCTCCCCATTGGGTAGGAACTTTTCCAGTTTTTATAACATTTTAATTGATGCTCTTTTAAATAAAAGCAAGTTCTCCCCTTCTAGCCTTCTCTTGATTTTAACTTATATGTAATGTGTTTACATTTGATGGAATCCCATCCCACAACAGATCATTAGATAGCACCACCAATTTTCTGAAGTGTAGTAGTCAAGCAAACATTAATAGGCCTGTCTACATTGAAGAGAAATTGAATAGTAGAAAAGCACAGAAAGATGATCTTGAGAAAGAAGCATACCTTTTGGCATATCAGTATTGCATACATAGTTAAACCTAAACCATAGTGGCCTGGTCGGGAGATTTTTATGAATAGAGCAGTCACAGCTTGATTGAAACTCACATCACAAAAAAAAAATGTAGTCATCATCTCTTGTCTTAATCAAAACTAGTGTAAATAGAGCCTAGGCAGTACTGCACAGAGAAATTAACAAAAACATTTATTAAGATGTACCTAATCTTTGCATTTTGTTGCTGTTTGCATATTGCTAAATTTCTGTTTCCTGTTTCCACCGATATCCGTTTATTTATCTACAATTTCCTTCCTAAAAGTTGTGGAGTTTAATTGACATTTAAATACATGAGTGCCAAGAAAACACATTATTTCATTTTCTAATAGTATACTAACCGTAGCTGCTAATTCCAATGCAATGCAAGCCAAATTAAATATAAATATACTTATTTGCTTTTAACAAGTTAGCAAAATGATTGCTTTAATTTCTGTTGACATTCTCTCATGTTTATAGAAATGTATTTATTATTTTTATCTTTTTTTTCTTTTACAGAAATGTTCATCTATGATGGAGTGACTGAATTGTTTGTAGGATCTTATTAGAACTCCAACCTGAGTGTCTGTGAGATGAAATGACTTTTTCTTTGATATAACGAATCTAGATCAAGACATTTTAATATATGTTTAATATATGCTACTTTTCATTCAACTATATTTTTTCATCCTGCATGCAAATAGCAAACTTCATACTTCACTTTAGTCTATGCGTTGTATTATATTATTTTACATAAAAAAAACTCATGTCCCCAATATTGTCAGATCATTGTTGCTATGGATTGTAAATATGTTTTAAACTGAAATTATTCACCTTTCCTAAAGATTCAATTATTGAGATATCATCCCCTGTGTTTACAATAATCTGAACAAACCAGAAGGGTTTTTTAGACCAATGGCCAATATTATTGCAATTAAGTATGACAGAGCTTTTTGTCTGATATCTTTTAATGCGTCTTTGCAAGATAAATATTCCATTACCACTGAGATTGTACTTGTTTCCATTAATAATTCCTACAGCTGTCCAAGCTTTTTAACATAACTATTGAATTGCAATCAGGATTTAACAAAAGGCACTGATGGAAAAGTTCATATAAAATACAGACCATAACAGATATAATTTACAATTGTATCTGTACCAGATGACTAAACAAATGTACCTACAAATGTCTGTGCATACATACAGTCCACAATCATACTGTGCATGTATCTGTGTGTGCATCTGCAACTACAGAGAAGAGAAAAACATCAGTATCCGCAACAAGTTGCTCGGATCCAGAGTTCTGTTAACCCAAGTCATCATCTGCATAAAGTTACAATAGCTTCTTATATGACTTAGGTTTGATCTGGTTTCTTTCCACAGAGCAAAAAGCACTAAACACATGAATCTTACAAGGGTAAAATTTAATAAATTCAGAAAAGCCCGATTTCACTTTTCTGAGTGTATTTCCGCAAGATCTTAGAAGTTTCTCACGGCAAATATTGCAAGAGTTTTTTAATCAATATTTACCGACAGAAACTTTTCGATGGAAAGGTAACCATACTTTTTCCCAATCATTGGGAATATGATATTGGAATATGTTTTATTCAGTACTTTTTACTTGTTTATATTTTTGTCCTTTACATTTACATTTAAATGGTCTTTAGATTGCTAGGGTCCATAAACCTAGCAACCAGTCACTGAACTGAGTACAGGCTGTAAGGCTAGGTTCACACTCGTGTTGTTATGCGCGGTGTATACAGTGGTGTGAAAAAGTGTTTGCCCCCTTCCTCATTTCCTGATTTTTTCTCATGTTTGTCACACTTAAGTGTTTCGGAACATCAAACCAATTTAAACTATAGTCAAAGACAACACAAGTAAACACAAAATGCAATTTGTAAATGAAGGTGTTTATTATTAAAGGAGAAAAAAAATCCAAACCATCATGGCCCTGTGTGAAAAAGTGATTGCCCACTAAACCTAATAACTGGTTGGGCCACCCTTAGCAGCAACAACTGCAACCAAGCGTTTGCGATAACTTGCAATGAGTCTTTTACAGTGTTCTGGAGGAATTTTGGCCCACTCACCTTTGCAGAATTGTTCTAATTCAGTTACATTAGAGGGTTTTCAAGTATGAACGGCCTTTTTAAGGTCATACCACAACACTTTTTCACACCACTGTATATGTCGGAATGCTGGCCATAGCATTTTTTCCAGTGTTTATACACTGCACACAAATTGTGGCCAGATAGGAGGAGCTGTGAATGCCGAGGTAGCATTCACACTATTCTTGGGTAAGTAAAATAGGAAAGTGCCTCCTGAAAATACACTGGCCTGAATTGTCCAGTGTATTTTCAGGAGGCATTCCTAAAATATGCAGCGTATAAATGTACTGTGTGAACGTAGCGTAAGAGTTATAGTACAGTGGCTGAACATAAAGATAATTAATGAAAATCAACTCTAAATAAAATAATCAGGTATTGACTGAGTCAGTGACCCTCAGCAACTAAAAAAAAAAAAAGATGACTCAAAGCAAGTCATAAAGGTTAAGTAAAACAAATTAAAATAATTCAGAAAACACAAAAAAATCAAAATAATGGAAAATTGTGCTTTATCTTAGAACTCCATACACTTTTTCATGGCACTTAAGAAGTTGTAGCTCTTTGTAGTTTTACTGCTAGGCTGGGTTTTAGGTTTTAAAGTCCTATGTTATACCACCTTGTCTCTGAGATAAAAAGCTTTGTTAAAATCTAATCTTAAATCTCTTAGACTTGAATGAAGAGTTTTTCAGTTTTTTTTTAGACTGATTATATCAACCTAATGCACTCTGAAGCACTGCAGGGATTTTAGCTCAATAACATAATGTTACCAGAATTTGAAAGTAAAACCCAGGGTCATGTATGTTGAATTAGTTTGAATGGCTTAAAATTGCCCTTTTTGGGAAACACCCTTCCAACCGCTTCCATTTAAAATATCAGTGGTTTGTAAAAATGAAGTGGATGCACACTATGACCATGTATAACTGATACAATATTGCTTAATGTAGCAGCTCACATAATCTTAGGCCTAAAAGCTCCATCATGGATCAGTTTGCATTGCCAGTGAATATAGAAATGTGTGTTATTCTATAATATGTGTAATATTATACGATAAATATGCAGAACTGTGTGGATATTCTTAAAACAAATTTTAAAAATGCAAATTGACTGTTTGATAAGTATGACCCCCCCCCATTCTTTAGACTTTAGTTCAAAGGAACATCACATTCTGGCAGCTGATGAGAAGCTTGGTAAATAGTATTGAAGCTATCCTACCAACTGGAAAGCTTCTGACAAAGTGGTTTTCTTCTCTTCTGCCACAGTAAGGCTGCAATAGATCAGCAAAACAATGTTTCCACAAGACTTGCACTCTAATCTAAGTAGGGATTTATGTCCATGGAAACAAAGTGCCTCTGTGAGCAAGCAACTACTTATACCGACCTCACCTGAGTGCATGGTAATTCCCATTTCACATAGCTGTAGGAAACCACTTTCACTGACACAGCAATCCAGAGTGAGGTCAGTCAGCTACTGGTTTTAGTGCAGTTGTCTATCTCTTATTCCTGCCAACATCTTGCAGAATCTGTGCCAAATTGCTGCATGGCTCCACTCAGTATTCATTCAGCCTGTTTCAATAACTGCCAGTTTGAGATGGAGTCTGCTTTCTCCACAGTGGGACCTAGTGTATTCACATGTTAGTGAAGACAAGGGAGTATAGGTGATACCTTTTATTGGCTAACAAAATAAATGGTAAATACAAGCTTTTGAGGCTCCTAAGGCCTCTTCATCAGGCAACTTAGGAGCCTCAAAAGCTTGCATTTACCATCTATTTTTTTTAGCCAATAAAAGGTATCACCTATACTGCCTTGTCTTTGCTTAAATCTATGGCTAACACAGTGCATAACTCTACTGCCACATGTTATTGCAAACTTAGTTTAGTATATATGATACTATATGGATACAAAACCAAAACCATTCAACTCTCAACTCAGTCTGCCCACAATATGTGTGCTTAGAGTGCACTGTGAATCTTGATGCACACTCAGGCCAGATGAGTTGTCAAATTAAATCAATGTAATTAGAAAATACCTCCTTATCCAAGCTCAGCAGTGCCAAAACTAGTTCCCATCTCTCCATCCAGCTAGAGCCCACATTCTTACAGATGCCCAACATTTGTAATGATACAGTCTGACAGTGATGCAGACTGCATTGGTTTGTAAGAACTCATGCCAAATTTTCCTTGCAAGTGGATTTCATATGGTACCCGTTTAAAAGGGATTTTTTGTTAAAAATAGGTTTTATAGTTGTGCAACTTTAAAGCAAGGATCGGATGGAAGATTCATAACTTAGTAATTTAGATCAATTACAGCAGAATACACACTTCACTGGGAATGCTCTAATTAAGTCCTGTTTCGTAGAGCACTGTTTACTGTTATTCCTACTTGCAGGACATTTTTTTCCTGGTTAAAGAGGTGACTGACTGTTATTTAGAATCATCACCTTTAATTTGGATAATTATAAAATACATGATGGCTGTTAATTATTAGCACACTGCATTGGTTGCAAAAATATGTTGCATGTAGTAGAAAAGAGAACTCTGCATTTGTTTCCCCATTAAAGTAAGTAAAGATAGTTCTGGGTGGTGACCAAACTCTAAAGACTCTAAATTACTAAAAACAAAGAAAAAAAAATATGAGACAGGGTATGTTTATATATATTATATATATATGTATATATTTATATATCTATTGTGACTTGATAGATGGAGTATGGATCTCTGAAAAGCTTGTCTATTTAAAACGACTGTTAGTCCAATGAAAAAAAGTATCACCAAATATTGCAGTACTCACTTTTTTGCATGTGTGGACTAACACGACCCTCTCTATCTTAACTTACAGATATATAAATAAATATACCCTGCCTTCTTCATCATGATTCAGGAAAACAGAACAACAGCTGTGTTCATAACCAGATCTTACATGACAAAAATTGAGTATTTTTTTTTAGCTTACAAAAGCCACTGAAAAAATGATAAAAGCACAACAACTTTCAAAGATCTTTAGAATGGAAAAAACTTACTAGGAGTCAGTATCCCTGTAAACTGTAAAATCCACCCAGGCGGTGAATAATGAGAATAGTTGAACACTGAAAAGTATAGCAAAATTCTGTATCTCAGCAAAATAAAAATATATACTAGTGTAAGTGTAGGATTACAACATTGGCCTGGCCTGCTAGAACACCTCAGAGAATTCCCGGTGGGCCCCAAGCCCCAGAACAGTCCCTATTTGAAGGTTCCTGGGCCCTGAGTTGGCCAGCCTGACAGGGAACACTTTTGCCTCCCTCACTGGTCTTTTGCGTGACGTTGGCCGGCAGGGGGAGGGCTCCCAGTGAGCGATCCCTAGGCCAGTCTGATGCTGTAGGATTATAAGAAATAACCACTATGTTTTTAAGTATTCCTTACTTGAAATGATGAGAATATAATTACATCATGAAATGGAAATGTGTTGGCTACAATGGACACTAGAAAGACAAATACTCTAAATAAAATATTTCAAAAATAAACATACATAGTGGCACTAGGCAAAATGTAAGAATTACCTGTAACAGATAGCATTCATCCACATGCTCTTTGTAACTTAAATCTAGCATTAGTTCTAATCTTATCAGCCTGGCATACTGTTTCTGGTACCGTATATGCCAATAGATTAAAAGAATTAAAACAGGGAACATGTTTTCAGCCTGAAAAACATCAATCAAGATTTGATTTTTAGTTAAGTGAAGATATCTGAAAGTTTATAAAGACATCATACGGAGTACTGTAGATGTTTGTGTTTAGGAGAATAATAATTATTGGTAATTAGTATGGTTTCCTGAAGACTATATATTGCCAAACATACTTATTTTTTATGAAGACACGAGTACCTAGTGACACTGTAGATATGATCTACTGAGATCATCTGATACATACAAAATACAGTTAAATATTTCTCTGTACAGTTAAGTCTTGTGAATTGATAATGTAACTGGATAGAAGTTGGCTGAATAACTGCTTGCAGACGATATTTACTATAAATATATTATTTAATTAGGCCTACAGTATGTGTATTATACCACATTGGTTTTTTTTTGTTAAATGTTTTTAAATACAGTAACTTCAATAACATTAATTCCACCCTGCAACCCTAAACAATCTCTCTGAACCATGTATTAGATGTATTGGAATAGTGTAAACACAGATGCACACACAATTAATTTGTATTTAACCAAACTTTTTGCTGCCCCCCCCCCCCCCCCCCCCGAAACGTTGTGTGAGCAGCCCTTAATTTCTCTTTTTGTGACTGCCGTGGCCTTGCTCACATGAGGGCTTACACCATGTTATTTGGATTGAAGGTGAGTGTGCATTCCTCCCTCTTGTTATATACAGTGTAAACACAAACATAGCCTTTATAATCATCAGTCCTGTAAACCAGAAAAGGACATGTGATATACTTTGTTCCAATAGAAATGGAGCCTTCTGCTTACTTGGAAGACCAGTATGCGCCAAAAGGATGATGTTTATAACTCCATTCCACTTCTCTAAATACTACTAATTTATGGCATAAATATAAACTTTTAGTGATAATATTATATTTCTAAGCTATATAGTTAGCAGAAGAGATACTGTATAGCCATGGTGTGGTGTAAAGAAATGTGTGAAATCAGTGGAGCATTGTAACCCATTACAAGGAGGAAAGTTGCTGTGTTTTTGTGTCTGCACATTTTATGAAAATTTCAAAACAAATTAATACTGCACATGTGGGCGAAATTTATTAAAATCAGTAAATTACCGATATTGCGATATTGATACCATATCAGAATTTTACAGATAGCGATATTTCAACCGTTCTGCCATTGAAATCAATGGTTCGGCCAAAATTCAATTTTGCGATATCGGTAGTATCGATATCAGTAAAATTCCGATATCGCGATGTCAATGGTATCAATATCATGATATCGGTAAAAACCCATTTGATATCACGATATCTATGCTATCACCTTTAATAAATTTCGCCCATGCTTGCTGCTTATTTATAATTATTAATTATTGAAATGTCAGATATGTATTTTTGAGAATATCAATAAAAGACTTAGAGGAAATATTTATATTAGTCTCCTAACAGTTTAGAGAATAATAAAAAAAAAAAAAAAACCATAAACAGATTTTAATGCATCTGTAAAACCCTTCTAAGAGATGACAAGCTATAAGTGAAATAGTTTATTAGCGTAATACATTCATTATTATATTCTGCTTTTCCAGGAAGCAACAGGAAAATAGAAAAGTATTTGTCACATTCAACTTTTCAACAACTATCCCAGCTATTGTTTGTCTGTATCAAAATGAACATCTTTAAACTGTCATATCTTTCCATTTAAGGATTTTTAGATGATGTTAACTCATATTCAATTACATTTTTCACAGTTCATAAATAAAAAAAGTCCCCCAAGGTAAAACAGATGAGTGTGAGCTTTAATGGCAAGTGTACCCAAAGGCTCTGAGTTATACAAAACCAATAACTTAAGTATGACAACTGATTTGAACAAGACAGTAACTTTACAAATCAGATGGGGGCTAATGGTCTAATTAACTGCATTTGGCTATTGTATATTGCTTTTATATAATTTGCATAGGAAGTAAGTAAACTTCAATGAATCCACGGTGACTAGTTGTTTACTAATTTTCTCTATATATTCTTATGTAATTCATGTGCATATGAAGACATATAGCTTTTATTAGCACGTTACAATGACAAAACATGTCAAACAGCTTGAAGATATTAATCAAGTTCATGGTCACTTATCTCTGAGAGTGTGTTACTTTATCAGTGATTGTCACTTCAATGTGATGAAAATAGTAACTGAGTACAATTATGTATAGAACCAAATATGTCATTCATACAATGCATTTGCCATCAAATAAAAAAAAATACAAAATTCCATTAACTCCATCTTAACAACTGCGTGCAATAATTACCATCATTAGTAAAGTCTGAAAAAAATCTGATTATCATTTAGGACACATTTTATTCAAGATCCCTATGGGAATATGATTAATAATCCTAATAATCAACTAAGAATAGTCAAACTTAAGTACAGATGTTAAAGAAAATAAACACAGTGAGATGTTGTTAATGTTATTTGAAATGTTATTTAAAAATATGATCAGATACAATTCCCCTTCTGTTTTGAAATGACTTTTCAACTGATAAAAAAAGTTGAAATGGGTGAAATTAGAAATGAGTCTATTTGCTTAAAGGCACAGTGTTACTAACTACCTTCTGGTACACTGACATTGTATTATCTAAAACATATACAGTGTACAGTGCATATAACCCACCTTGTTTCAAGCAGTACAGAGAAATCATTAACTCTACCCAATAAGTAGTTTAACCAGTCAAATACCAGAATAAAGAAGTCATTGTTTTAATAAACCGTGGGACTTGTCTAATAAAGTCTTCAAAGCCTACTAGTGAAATGCAGATCAGGTAACTGTTTTCTGGAGTAGTATTTAGAGAATGTTGTGTAAGATTTTTACCAATTTAGCAAGATACAACTTCATTATCATACATCACCCATTTCAAGAAATACCATAGTAGAAAAACTTACCAATATGACCTGTATATTACGAAAGAGTTACTTTACCTTAAGGAATCAAACTAACTAATTGATGGAATATGATACTCAAGGACTTTGATCACAGTCAAATAGATCAAATAAGCAGCAGTGGAATCTATATTGGCAATTCTTTACCCATTACTCTGAAAATCCCCTCCGGCCTTTGTCCATATATTGAAACCATACTTCCTAATATACTAAAGTAATTCCTAAGCATGAGCAGAAATAAATCACACGGTTTTAAGTTAATCAGCATAGCCTCATAGAAATAGAATGTTGTTTCATCTCTATCTCTTTAAAATCTATCACTCTGTGTGTACTATACATATAAATATACTGTATGTAATATATATATAGTATCTTTGAAGTCCTTACTGTGAAATCCTTGTAGTCATATCTTTCTAATAATTTGCTCACATTCCTAGACAGTAGAGATCTTGCTTAGTCATACTTCAGACTATGCCTAAAATTCTTACTGGTGTACACTTCTTTCATTCTGACCCAGACTGACATCCATTCTGAGTGTGGCCACATTCCTTTGTGATGTGGAGTGGGGAACCGTTCCACCTTACCTTCCATTACCTATACAAAAACTAGAGAAAAGCAAAAAAAAAAAAAAAAAAAAAGCTGCAATTTTCTTTGGAGGCATCTCTTTAATATTCTGCATGATCTGTGAAATTTAGAGCCTAGCAAATCTGAATACAAATGCAGATGTAAATGAGGAGTCATTATTCGTACAATGTCTTTGTGCTTCAGCTTAATGCAAAGTGCTTTCTGTGATATATTTCTGGAATGGAGCATACAGAATCACGTTGGGAAAGGCAAAAAATAATAATAATAAAATAAAAACCTACGAAATTAAAATGAGTTGGCCTCAAATTCATTTGCATTATATAGCACTGTTTTCAAGATCAGTATCGTTGTTTTAAAAAGAAATCCCATTTGCTTGCTAAAATAAACAGCATTAAATAAAGAAGGAGTTAACTAGCCAGGACTTTTTAATTACAGTCAGAACAGATAATTTCCAATAATTATTTCAGTGCCCATCATCCAGAGAGTGTCCTGTTTCTGTTCACATTTCAACATTCTTTTCTAATTACAGATCTCTTCGGTCGGAAGACACTATTCATTCAGATCTGCACAAAGATTACATATAAATACAAAAAAAAATGACCTTCTAATTTTCATTCTTTCATCTAACTCACTGTTTAATTTCTGGAATGAAAAAAAAAATAAACCCACATAATTGCTATTAATACACTGAACACTGAAAGAATACAACAATTGTAATACATACCAATACATGCATTTATTGTTAACTGTAACAGCCCAGGAAATTAACTAGCATGAAAATACTCCTTTATGCTGATGGTCATATTTCTTTTCTTTTTTTTAAGCTTAAAATCACTTATCCTGTAAAACAGTCTTTAATTGAAACCTATACCTCTTCACATATAAATACCTGATCATAAAAAAAATAAAAATGTACTGTTTGCTTGATATTTAAAGAATTTTGATGCTAAGCATATGCGATTATTCCATATTCGATGCTGGAAGGCTTGTTTCGTCATCCATAAATAAAGCACATTTGCATCCATTCAGTCAAATTAACTCCATTAAAAATAGGTGGGTGTAATTAGCTCCTTTTCCAGTCGCACAGTTAAAATGCTTGGTCGCTTGCCGTTTTGATTAAATCCACTATAGTCTTCCAATAGCTGGTACTAATTCTTCCAAGGAAATATTCATTTGAGGTGTTATTTTATTCTTCAATGCTGTTAGTTGTTTAATTTACGCCAAGTCCCTGCAGTGCATTCCTTTAAGCCATCCTCTTTGTCTTGCCTTTGAAATTTACCAAATTGTACAAGAAATCAATACTTAATTGATTATTCACTTTTCTGCTGCTTCAAATAGCAAGCATACATAACATCCTGGTATAGTCACCCTATTTCCATTGCAAGAGGTTTCCCTGGTGGTGATGATATGCCAGTATCCAACAGCAGGTATTCCATGAGCTGTGCAGTGGTGTATGGTGCCAGTCTCCGATAAAGAAAAACGAAGATACTCTAATGAAGCAGGAAATGTTCCCTTGTGAGACAGATCCATCCTAATGCTTTAAAGGAAAAAAAAAAAGCAGAAGAAAGCAAGCTCAGGCTGTAGCAATAGGATTGATGTACACTCTCCTTTGCTGCTTCTCTTTTCCTCTCTTAGTCATTTCTGCCCTGTGGCACAAAAATGGAGTATCCAGTGTGCCACTCAGTCTGTAGAACCCTACGTCGGAAAATAGGGGAGACCAGTATTTTTTCATCTGTCATGCAATAAAGAGAGCAAGCTGGTATCATTACAAAATGTAGGACAAATGCAAACAAGAGAGAAGGCAGAGCAAGAGACAGATGGTGGATCTGGCTACCAGCCAAAGCCAGTGAAATGCATTACTCTGCTGAATAACTGTACATCATTGATTTTGCCACTTGTTGCTCTATGACATAAAAAAAGGCCTTGATGGTTGGCAGGAATCCCCTTGTGCTTCATGTATGCCATAGACAAGTTCACGTACATGCCACTACATTGATAATGCTATGCTGTATCAGAAAATGCCTTGTAGTGTGTATGCAGACGAAAACAATCACTGCAATCCAGCCATTTTGTATAATGAAGAATTGAAGACTGGCATTCAGACACATTGCTATGTGCCGCATATTAATGCATGCTGAGTAGACATCCTCCCCCTTCTTACATGAGTGGCACTAGAATGAACTCCTCTGTAGAACAGCCACAGTGAGAGCAGAGATATGGAAGTTAACCTATAATTGCCAACATATAAATGTGGCATATACAATGCCACAAAACAACTGGCACCTGTCTCCACAGACAAATGCTGATCCTTGGGTTACAATGTTTTGGTGTTTAAAAAAAATATAGAGAGACACACAAAAACACAGCTGAAACAGACTGTTCAATAAATGTCTCCTACCAAGGATGAAGGGAGATATTATGGCATTGCTCAGGGGGGATTTGGAAATCAAATACAATATTTGAGTAGCACAATTTGAGGTACATTATAAAAAAAGGCAATTTGAATTGCGAATGAGGCGACACATATCTGCATGCTAATTAGACCTGTGTCAAACTAAGTCTGCAGGCTTCTCTTGATGGTTTCGAAAGCTCCTCAGCTCTGCAGAGATTTTTTTTTCCCTGAATAAATTATCAGCTTTGTTCTGCTGATCATTTGCAGCAAACAAACATGAAATGTAAGATCAAAAGGCGATTCTGAAATTAAAATTATTGATTGCTGGAGCCTAGATTTCAGAATCTAATTAGAAGAGGCACAAACAAAAGCTGATATTATTACAGATTGTGCCTGAGCAAGCAGCCAAAATTGAACAAGGTCTGTAATTTATCTTTGTTTATACAGCCAAGGATATTAAAAATGTAATTAAAATGGTAAAATGAGCTGATCGGAAATAGCCACCTAGTGGTAAGTATATAATTTTAAATGAATGAGCTGTGTAAATATAAGAGTGCATTTTTTTCCAATTACAGTTTTCACATCCCATCAAAAAACATGCAGCACAATTATCTCATGCTAATATGTTATCCTTTCAATCTAGAACTGCATATTCCATAAAATAAACATGTAACCTGTTCCAAAGATATTGGATTTTACCAGTACGTTAAACGCAAAAAATTGATATCACCGAGGTATCTGTGAAATTGTTTCCTGTGACGCCTCATTAATAATTTTATACATATGCTTATTATTTATAAAAAGTAAAAAGAAAAAAAGGAGACGTTTATTATTCTGTCTACAAAACAACTTGTTTCTTTCCATGCGCCTATAATTTGAACATTGAGCACCGTGAATTATGTCGTAAATCAGATACATTTGTTAAACTTTAGAACATTTGTTAATCTTTATATCCTTTGACATTAAACCTTTGCAGGTCATTTCATTGGTAATATGGTAATTTTTTTTTGTTATTGATTCAAGCAAGAATAAAATTATACATACTGTACAAAACAAACAGAAAAAAAAAAACAATGCCCATATTACAAAGTTCATGTATCCATTATACCAAAACACTGCAAAATAATAAGACTTCTCCACCACCTCCCCACTCATAAGGTCCATGAATCCATAAGTTTATATTTCCAGATATGTAATCCATTTCGACTACCACCTACCGGAAAACCAACCTCAGTTCATATCCTGATAGTCCATAGTCCATAGTTTTCATGCACCTATAATCTGACAATTGAGAATTGTGAATTACTTACATCTTAAATCAGTTACATTTGTTAAGATTTATAGCATGCTGTCTGGTTAACTCATTGAATAAAACAATTTGAAAAGTCAACCATTTGTAAATATGTGTTCTGTATAATATTCTCTGATGTAAAGATTGGTTTATGGATATTATGGTTACACTCTTTTATTACAATAGTAAATAATCATTTAACTGTATTTTAGATTAGGCCTTTACACGGTCAAAAATGAATAAATTTACATTTTAAGTTTTCTGCATTCCTTAGCTACCCATGAAAAAGGGTACTTTCCAACTGATGGTGTGTATAACAAATTTTAGAATCACCAAACTAATCAACAAAGCAATACTTAATCTTCAATTTAGGGTTTCATCAAAACAACTGTGTGGTCTCTTTAAAGCTGCATTTAAAATGGCTAATTAATTATTAATATGTGGTAAGACTACTGTTTTGCTACAAACCCTGAAACCATTTTAGTAAATCATCATCTCATGACGGATGCAAGAAATTTCAAGGCGCCAACAGGGCACATTGCCTTCTGCCCATCAATCTGATGGATCACTAATTTCTAGTAAATCAGACCTAGAGACTGCAGTTTGTAAGAAGATACATGCTTTATAGTGACAGGGAAAACCTCTGCTTTCTCAGGCATAAAATCAGTAGCTTGCAAGCTTTTTTACCTAGTCAGCCAACTGTTTCTATAAGACATACAAGTCTGCCATTCATAATTAAGCATTTATTTTACTAATTTATGTTAAAGGCTACTTTGTTCCTACTGTTGGTCTTTCAGATAAGCAATCTCATCTGTTGATCATTCCAAATTTTTTAGGCGATCTATTTCCTCCTTCATTTTTCTGAGTTGGTATAAAAATATTTTATATATTCATCTCTCATGCCTTGGGCAAAACATTCTGAGTGTGAGTTGATTTAAATGATCTTTTTTTTTTTTTTTTTTTAAGAAAGACAGTGGTAACTTTCACAAATTACATAGGTAGATTTGGTGTAGCGTAAACTTTTCTTAATTGATTTCTATTTTTCTTTAATTGCTTCTGAAATAAAAGGTACCATGGGCTATTTCTCATCTGACATGGCTTGCTGATTGTACTGCAGCTTTGTCGAGGTCTCAGACCTTAACAAGATACATTTGCATACCTTCCTCCTTCATCATTCAGCTATGAGGAAATATGGGTCAAGAGCTGAATGAACATTTCACTGAGTTCACATTATAAATTTCTAGCCAAGTGCATTTCTCATTATCAGGATATTTGATATATTCTGGGTCAAACTGAAATTTTGATGAATATGTAAGACCCACATTCATGCATCAGCACTAAGGCTGTTTCTAGGTTTAAAAACAGTTTATAATCAAATCTATATTTTACTGTAGTTTATTTCATACAAATCATAGGGTCAATTAGAAAGAGAAAGTATAGCTCAATATGAATTACCTCACATGACCCAATCTATTTCAGTACATGCACATGGGATATGTGACCTGCAATTTGAAGAGGTTTGTACTGAACTAATGTGGTAATTTGCATAATTAAACACTCCCATCCTCAAGAAGCTTTCACGAGTTGAAAGCAATGTTGCAACATATCATAAATGATGTTAGCAGCATTTATATCTTTTTTCTGGTGTTTTATACAGATACAGATGTGAGGTTAATTTATTATCAAAATACTAGGGTTCAGTAGTTTCTTCCAAGTTTACGGTTCCCTCAAAGATTTGACATTTGGAGACAATTATTTTTACGGAACCCAGTATGTAATACCTTCTTTTGGACAAATCATACTATAGGTAATTGGTTGTGTGCAGTGGCCAGCTCTGTCAACATTCTGTCAACTAGTTACTAATCTCTGCCCAACTGGCATGGAACAAAAATGGTTGTATTACTTATCCTTTAAAATGAACCCTTGCAAAGTCATTATGATATGACTGGAAAATAAAGGGACTTTTAGTAGATGCAAAACCAAACTACTAAGAGAACATTAAACTACTAGAGTGCCCCGTTTACACCTATGTTTCTAAAATTCTCGAGTCCCATTCACTTCTAGATTCCCTGCAGTCTGATTTCCGTTTTCAGCTCCTCTAAGTCCAAAGGCTTCTACCTCATTTGCATCATCCAAGATCTTAGTTCTATTTTCAGCACATTTTTTTTTTATGTTTAAGCAAGACTGCAATTTACTGATATTTACTAAAGTCGTAAAGTTTTTCCACTTTTTATTATAGGAGAAACAGACTACGTTTAGTGAAATTGCTGTTTGTGCAATTTGCAAAGTTGTTCAAAGCAAATTTTATTACCCAAAAGTATTAATCTAAATCAGGCTAGCTTAAACCATTATTCCCTATGAAGATAGGCGAAGATGGTC
>WMED01007273.1:0-17769 GCA_019650415.1 Pipa parva
CTATTTACATGTCAACCTTTGTGGTATTCTGATAAAGTAAGTCACTATAACAGCCTACTTAGCATCTGGTAACTGGAACTTGTGCAAGGTAGTGATTCTCTCAAATATTGTTGAATAAGCCTCATTTGTTATAAGTGTGCATCACTTTTGTACCGCTGTTTGTACTGATTGACACAGTGAATCCTGAGCAATTCCCCTCTTAACCATGGACTTTATTTGCAGATGAAGTTACAGGTTAGAACACCCCCTCACACACTACACTGTATAAAAAACTTATATTGAATGTTTCACCTTTAAATTACTTACAAAGTTTGGTGTAAGCATAACAGAAATATGTTTATTCTTGGCAATCAGTTCACAGTTAGTTACAAACTTGTATTTTTGCTTGCGGTCTTGAGCAAAGCAATTGATTCAAACTTAGGGAGTTGTGGTATTTTTATACTACCATGATACATTAGCCCTTATGTGCCATAATAAGGCAATTTAATTTTCCTATTACTAAACATATAGTTTTGGGGGATAAAATGTATCAAGCAGCAGAATGTTAAGTAAAATGTCAACACTTGCTCTAACACATATTCAGGAAAGACAATATATGCAATGTTGTGTCAGTCCGAACAAAAGAGCACAAATGTGAATTGTTAAAAGTTTTTTTTCTACAAACCAGTCATTAATGTAAATAAAGAACCAGCAGAGCTAACATATTTTACACAAATGCTTGTCTTTATGAATGAATGCATTCAGTCATGCTGTGACACTGTCATTCACTTTAGCGGAAGCATTTCAGTTGTCTGTTACAAAATTATTTAATGTTTCTTTCTATTCCTGAAGATCTTATCCCCAAATCCATCTTGGTGAGTATTATTGTACACTTCTTTTGGAGACATATAACAACTGAGGACGCAGGATACTAATGTGAACACTAGGGGGGGAATTTCAAGAAAGTGAGTGAACTGGTTGAACATACTGATGCAAAAACATTTTTTTTTTTTTTTTTTACATTATTTGCAGTTACTATATTTCCCCCATAATTCCCAAGTTGGGATATAAAAAAATTGGCAATTTATAAATTTCTCTTTGTGTTTTACACATGTATTTGGTCTGGATTTTTTTTTTTTATTTAGCATTGTATGATAAGAGTAACTTTGCATCATTCCGACCCAATAACTTCAGGGGGCAAAATTGAATAAACTTTGAAAAGCCCGATTTTACTTTTCCTGAATTTTTTCCCGCGAGATCTCGGAAGCTTCTCACAGTAAATATCACAAGATTTTTTTCAATCGAATTAGATTTTAGTATAGTTATCTTTAGTTAATCTTTTTGGGCAGTTATCAGGCCCTCTTTGTACCTGGATAAGTGCAACACTTTACCCAAGAATGTATTTCAATAATAATATTTAGAGACCAAACTGAAATGCAAACATAAATACCCTTGCCTCTTTCAATTTTATGGGGTACACTTTGCTCTGTGTATGTTGCTTTACATTCAGCTCTGGTACCTTATATGTAACATCAGTTGAGATGTGATATACGCAGAATATTGCAGGCCAATAATGCTCTGAGTACAACACTGCATTAATATTTACATCCTGTTACTGAGTTAAAAGCCATCTAAACTCACAATAGATTTTTCTACAGTTTGTAAAATTGCTTTGGGTTTATTCTCTCTGTACTGGCTGCACTTAAGATTATTCCCTTCATATTTTATTAGCTTCATATTTATTAGCTTCCACTTATGGTGTATCTAAAATTCTAATATTCATGTACTAATATGTTATTAGTCATGTTTGTACAAGCAAATCACCAATATTTTATCAATTTTAAAAGCATTTATTCCATGCACACCATATCATATAATATTATGCCATTGTTGCAAGACACATGCAATTCAAATAAACATTTGGTATATAATAATACAAAATAGCTTTTACAGTCTCTCTTTTAAGTAGCACTTGAACAAGATGTAGAGAAATGCTTGAAATGTGTGGTTTTTAGATGTCTCTAAAGTCACATACATAGAAAACTACTGTAGACAGATTGATGTGTTCAATATGCCTGATGTGATCAGGCTGGAAACAGTTTGAAAAATATTAGCACACATCAGAGCATAATAATTTTTATTTATACGTTTATTATACCTACATTGTACAGTACATTGCAGCGCACGCACATAGAATTTTGATGAGAAACTGAAAAATCTATACAAAACAGACATTTAAAAAAAATCAGTTGTTCCATTTCCAAGTGACAATCTGATATTTAAAATAAATGCATTGTAATGTAAATCCCCTCCATTTTTAAAAGACCTCCATATTAGACAATAACATACTCTTTGAAATGCTTGTTGCATTCGAACCATAAAAGCGGTTTAATCACTAACAGATGTGCCTAGATTTCAATACTATTTTCATTCCAAATAGATGAGAGATGCAACAAAAGCATAATGCATATTGCAAACACGCAACAATCAAAACTGGATGCCGTAAGCTTTGTGATGTGACTGCTTTCTGAGAGAGAGAGAGCAAAAGCTACATCTCCTGCGAGCTTGATGTAAATGATTTATTACCAATAATTGTGCCACTTTGTATACAAGTTAGTGTCCACTTAGTGTGTCACTAGTGCTTTTTATTTAGAATCCAAAGTATGGCAGAGAAAGATGACTAGTATTCACATTTATGGAAAGGAAAAAACCACACACACACAGGGTAAAAGTGCACTTGATATAGGGCAGGACACCCGAAACGTAGATATTTACCAAAGTCGAAAAGGTTTTTTAAAAGCCTATTGCTGGAAGAACAGTCTTTATTTTATTATATTGGTATTTGCCTATTTAAAAATACTCTTTTTGCCATGTAAGAAATAACTTTTTTCAGCATTGTTTCTTTATATCAAAATGTTATTTTCGATCTTTAAAAATCAGAAAAATGCTTGATAAATAACCCCAGTAACTTAGTGCAAAAGGGACTGATCCCACTTTTATTAAGGTGATGTAGAGCTTAGAATTTTGGGGTTACATTAGGTTACATTAACATTTACATTTTTTTTATATCAAAAAGTTATTTTCGATCTTGAAAAATCCCAAAAATGCTTGATAAATAACCCTACGTAGTGTTTTCACTTTTACCCAATAAAGGGTTGCAGCACAGCTGTGTGTGTGTGTGGTTTCTTCCATTCCATAATTGTGAGTATAATTTTGAGAGATTTCACGGTTCTCCAAAAAAGGAACCTGCGCTTTATTAAGAACTACATCACCTATCACAGACCCAGGGAGAACCTGTATGATATAGTATTCACATTTATATAAATTGTAAAATTCTGCTGAAAGAGAACCAGATTTGTTTTTCTTACCAGCTTTCAAGTGTCAGAACTTCCTGGTTTAGTGTAGAGTCCGTTAATTAGAAATCAGAAACCTTGAAACTGGAATAGTGCATATATTTCAAATTTGCAAGGGAAACGGTCATAAAACTGTCATTTTCTTTTGCAATAGATAACATATGTATGTGTGTGCTTGTGTGTGCAATAGTCATTTAAGTGAATGAATGTAAAAAAAGTCCATGATCATATATTGTTATGTAACATAACGTGTGTATGTCCTTTCTCTGAAATGGGAAGGAAGAAATGTTGAAATGGGTGGGTGAGGAAATAAATATGTTTAGAAAAAAATAAGAATTTAGGTTGAGACTACTACTATCTATTAGATAAAATCAGGTATGCACTTTGCCTTAAAATGAATGCAAACATATTTAAATAAGCAATGCATATGATATACTTGTTCATAATTTATTACATTAAATACTTTTAATTTGAAATGTAATTGTTTTCAACTTAATTGAGCAGATTCAAACTTATCTAGAGATTTAAATGTGGTAGGGATTAAACACTAAAGCTAGGTTCACACTGGAGTTTTATGCGCAGAGCATAATACGCTAGTGTGAAAAAAAAATACGGCTCAATGAAAGCCGAGGCTACCCACATAGTTCCAGGCACACTATCGTATGATGCGCATATGATAGGTCTGGAACGCTGTGTGTTGCATTTCGGCCGGTGTCTTATATCCTGCGCCCAAAATGCGACCACACAGGAAGTGATGTGAACGCCGAGGGAGTGTTCACACTGTCGCTGGTAAGTTCAAAAGAAAAATATGCTTGGTGTATATTTTTTTTTCCTTTTTGCCAATTTCTGCAGTGAACAATGTCCAAAAACATGCAAAAGAGTTAAAAAAAATAATTTTTGATTTTAGTCAATTTCTTTCAAAATCTAAGGTATTGGTTGGAATCATAGAACAGTAAAACACAAAACATCTAAAGCATGTTCATATGCATAAATGTAGTTACAACTAGGAGGTACTAATGTAAGATTTTTAATTAATTTAATATAGCAATATAATTTGTCTATCGATATGTTGCCAAAGGCTAACATTCCAAAGTAAGCTACACCAGTTCAGTGCATCACAGTCTGACATACTGGTGCAGTAAAGTTTGACTGGTTCTTCATTCCATGAGAGAAACAGAACATCCACATAGGAACACATTATCCCAAACTCCTCTCCCTCTGGTTTTAGTTTGGCTAAAATAATACATGCATTTCTTTCTTATGACCCACTCCAAGGTTCAGTTCAGGGGTTGGCAACCGTTTGGGCTGAGAGAGCCATATATTTCACAGCCCTTTTGAATCCGGAGATAGCATCCTGGAAGTGCGGTGATGTCAGCGGCTCTGGATTGACTAGTAACCTGGAAGTGCTGAGAGAGCTTTGTCTCTCCACAGCACTTGCCAGCAATTAACAGGCAGACTGTGACAAGTGGTGCTTGCATGTGAGCACCACTCATTATAGACAAAAAGCCAAATGCAGTCATCAAAAGAGCTACATCTGGCTCAAGAGACATAGGTTGCCGTCTCTTGCTTTAGTTGATTCTGGGTAAAAATAGTTGGTACTAAAAGAGTTATGATGACAGTGCTCTTATAGTATGCTCTCATTACTCATTATTATTACCTCCATGTGAATGAGTTTAAGAGAAAGCCTTTTGCCCAAATATATATATAAATCCTCCCTTGCTCTGAATTTCAGGGACTCCTCTCTTTCTGCCATAGTACAGTGATAATTTTGTATAGATAAAATAAAAATAAATAAATGATGGCAAATAAATCTATATATTTATATTTATTTAAAAAGATATTAGCCAGTTTTGCATGTATTTCCACTGTGATACATGATTCCCTCTAAAACAAATTGTTTTATGAATTGAAGTTCATTATTGGAATACTAGAAATATAACATAACTTCAACTGCATAGACTTCAGATATGAAAAATTTGAGTCTTGATTTGAAAAACAACTGCTGAATTGGTTTGTAATAAAAAATAAAAATTACTGGTCCTTTAAATTGTATCTGCATACGTTGTTCCGAGCAGTCTACATGATAGGCAATAGATTTATAAGCTCCACTTGGGCAAAGACTAAAGAAAAGGGATAAATATTCTCTCTACATTGTTGCAAAATATGTTGGTGCTATATAAATATAAAAAAACCTGGGAAAAGTTAAGGAAAAAAAATTCTGTTTACCTTTTTTACCTTTTCTATTCTTAAAGTGGTAGCAACAAACACCGATTACCAATTTTGCTAAGATAATTACCTGTTTTATTAAGTCCATCTCATTCCATTTTTATAAACCTTAGCATCTTCTTTTACCATCTTCCATTTAATTATGAGGCTGACGTTTTTAAATATGGAAAGAGGGAATAACTACGAAAGTGCTTATGGAGATGGGTGAAAATAAGAACAATATCTTGCTGTAATTACTACTTGATAAATATACCATTAAAAGAATCAAAATAAAAGAAAGTCAGCATCTCACGGAGCACCTCGCCCTTAATATCCGTATAGTGTTTGTGTTATGTGAGTTTGCACATTAAATAACACTATTGGAATTCCGGTCGACCATTAAAAGAATATCAGTCAATGCTCAAAGATTCTAACTTCACTTAAACTAAAAAAAAAAAATAAAAAAAAAAAAATGCTGTTCTCTTGACTGTATGATTTGATTAAGGCAGTAGCATTCCCATAAAAAATTCCTGCTGAGACATCCCCTGCCTAGTCAAATCAATTACAATCAGCTTACCTTTGCTTCATACAGAGTAGGACCATTAGCTTTTGGGGAGGTAATGCCGTCTAATTCTGTATTTAAAGGTAAATACTTTAGCTAAACTGGGAACCCTTGATTTTTGTTCTATTTAGCTCAGTTAACTCTACAATCATGTGCAGAAAATAATAACAGTGCAGTTAAGCGCTATCTTAAAACGTTGATGGAAGATTATTTATTCAAGTCAGAATAATTTACATATAAACATATTAATAAAGAATACATGGAGCAGTTATTACATGATGATTTCCAGATATGATCCTTTATGTAATGTGATTTAACTGTAAATATCTTTCCATAAAGAGCAGTGCATTTACTCCCAAGTATCCAATAGACAAAACAGAGTTTAGGAAAAAGAAAAAAAATGCTTAAAGGGGAACTGTAGTCAAATTATATCTTTACATATGCAGAACTGTACCTTAGTGAGAAGTGTTTCTCCACAGTAGTTGTTTCATGTGACACAGAATGATTGAGTAGGCAGTACTGATAAACTCATGCACCAGAAAATGTGTGTGCCACATGTACTGGCCAGTTTTCCATGAAAAAGTACCCTCCCCAGGACATTTTTGCCCTACTTACTACTTAGCACATGTGCACAAGTTAGCTTTATGTCTGTAATCTCTTGCATTCCAAGCTTAATTTATGTGGCCAAAAGGTCAGCACACTGCTTAACCAATAACAGTCAGGCAGCTTTTTATTCTCATGTTACCTTACTTGCAGAACAGAAAGAGGAGGGGAAGTGTGGGAAGGAAAATGTGAGCTCTCAGGATAACTAATTAAGGGGAAAAAAACTACAAGTATCATTTCTTCCTTCCCTAAACCCTTTTTTTTAACTACCATATTTGCTGGCATATAACATGAATTTTTCACCCCCGAAAATAATCTGAAAAGTTGGGGGTCGTCTTATATGCTGGTTGTCCCTCTCCTTACCTCCTCCATTGCCGGTTGTCTGCTGTGCTGTAGCACTGAGCTGCCAGCAATGGAGGTGCTCTCCCTAGCACTGATTAAACTTCCTGTGAGTGACAGGAAGCTTAATCAGTGCTGGGGAGAGGAGTTGCTATAGCGCTCAACTCAGCGCTACAGCACAGATGGCCGGCAAAGTTGCCAGCTGTCTGTGCTATAGCGAATCCTCTCCCCAGCACTGATTAGCACAGTGTGGGAAAGAGTTTGTAGGGGCAGCACAGTGTGGGAAAGGGCTTGTGGGGGCATCACAGTGTGGGAAAGGGCTTGTGGGGGCGGCACAGTGTGGGAAGGGGCTTCTAGGGGAAGCACAGTGTGATGGTGCTCTGATAATCTTGGAGACAGGGAGGGCTGGGCAGGCAGGGAGGGCTGACCAATCCAAGCAGGATTTATGTTGGAAGAGGGGCAGTCTTATACGGCGAGTATATCCCAAACTCTATATTTTAACAGGAAAAGTTGGGGGTCAGCTTATATGCCCAGTTTTCTTATATGCTGGAAAATACGGTATTTGTGTCAGCAATTGGCTTAGTATAAAGGAGTTTTATAACTATGTGTGCAGTTATATCAGCACTATAGTGCCCCTTTAAGACATACTGTGATACAACCCCTTTTTTAGATTATGCTGCATAGTGTGTCAGACTATGGGTCTATATTAGAGCCACTGGCAAAGTTTTTCCGAATCATTTCTTTCACTGGTAAAAAATATACCTACCTGTTTTAAACTTACAACTGATTTACTGTTGTGGTTAAAAATGTAAAAGGTCTAGAGGATGAAAATTGGCTATGTAGTGTACACATACAGTCACCCTGTACTTCTATACCACAGCATGATTGAATGGATTAGACATAAGAGCAATTTTTAGATACCAGTATGTCTTACCATATGATATATTTTCTGATTATAGTTTTTTTGGATAAGGTGATAAAATAAATTGCTTTATATTTGATTAAAGTTGTAATGGCAAGGACAGGGGACGTCTGTGGGACCCGTGGTTGCTCCCTCCTTCACAAAAATCTGTCTGGATATAAATTGGATTCACAGAATAAAGGATCTGTATCGTACTACAGGAGATTTGTAGATGATATCCTGGTAACATGGAAAGGAGCAATAGAAGGTTTTATGGATGTAGTATAAGAGCCAAATAAGGTATGAAGTTAGGCAGCTTAATAGTGAAAAGCCCCTTGAGGCTCAGGGGGATGGATTGGAATCAGGTAACAAACATGTGCCATTTACTGTATATCAAAGTATGACACTTCCAGTAAAGCCATAGAAAGAATAATCAGAACACATTGGTCTATACCTCATAATAATCAAGAATTTGGGAACTTGTCCACCGAGTTCCCCTTTTCTGTCTATACTTGAAGAAAATAATTAAGAATATGTCTCTTTTGAGGTGAACCCACCTGCTACTAAAGATGTTAATAGATTTTTTGGTAAAAGAAAATAGGAAACTTTTCTTGTTTGTCAGGTAACTTATTTTCTTCTATCATTTTTGGCCCATTTGTGTATCACCGCTCCTCAAAATCACATGGTAGCACACTTAAAATAGGCACAGCTTATACTAAAAGTAGTTTTGAAAGCCAATAGGGGATTTGCATAAACTATTGAAAAAAGAAAGGATATGGATGAAAAAGTTAGATACCCTCCATCCAGAATTAATGAAGTAAGTAAGGAAATCAGCAGGTCTAGGATCAGGTACTAATAAACCAGTAAGGCATGAAATCTCAGGCAGCTCTGTGGCAAAAGAGCTGCCTCGCTGAGACTGGAATCCCTTTAAAGCACTCGCTCATGTCCACATGCAGGACATCAGAGAGCGCATAACACCATTTGCGAAGTGAGCCAAAGGATTCGGAGCTCACTTCGCTCAATGGTACCGGCTGTGAATGGGACATGAAGGGTTCAAATACTGGGACCAGATCTACTGCTGTGTTACAGATACATAGCCACAGGTCACAAAACATTCTGTGTAATGTGTGAGCAAATAAAAGACCATTGCAAAGAATGTTTTTATCTCTTGACTTCACTTTACTGATAAAAATTAACTGCATGTCATTGAAAATATTTATAGACGGCTGGAGGACCAAGGGCTATTTTTTTTTTTTAAAAGTATGAACTACTTTAGAAGTTTTACTTTGTTATTGAATGCCTTTTCAACAGAAAAAAAACATGATTATTATACTTTATTGATGGAGATGCATTATGCTCTAAAACTTCATCTTTTAAAGTATAGTAATCCTGAGCACAGTAGAAGTCAACTCTAGACCGACATGAAGGTTTCCATTCCGGAGCACTAAATTTAGTACAAAGTGCATAAGTCAAGTGAGTCTACATGGAAGAAAACATATCTAAATGCTTTCATGACTTTACTTTCTAAAGTTGCACATACTGAATTATACAGTTGTGCAACTGTTGCTTTTAAAGAAAAAATCTATACTGAAATGTACAATTTTGAAATAAGAAATTATAGAAATAAAAACACATTACATTTCTGCCTCATCTTAAGATGTTGTGTGTGTGTGTGTGTGTGTGTGTATTTATATATATATATATATAAAATGCATTTTTAAAATTCAGTATGGTTGAAAAAAGAAATAGGCCCATCAGGATCAACCAAATAAATACTACTTAGTTTACTCTTGTTGATCTTGAAGAAGGTTAAAACCATTTAGAACAGCGGTTCTCAACCTTGTTGAGACCACGACCCCCCTTGACATCACGCAATGACGTTTAGGCAAAACATACATTGCGTTGCATGTCATGTGATGACGTTCGGGCGAAACGTTACCACGTATGCATGTCACGTGATGAAGTTCAGGCCCGACGTCACCGCTCTGGATCCTTTATATAAAGGGACCCCTGCGAGGGAGTTGTTCGATCCCCAAAGGGGTCGCGACCCACAGTTTGAGAACCGCTGATTTAGAAGCTTTGGGCAAATAAAAAGACGTACTATAAGCGTTCCTTTTTCCATTCTTCACTGTGCAACACTGAACCTTCATTTTTTTACACTGGGAAAAAAAGGCACATTTTATTTTGTTGTAGCCTTTTATATGTAAACTAATACATTTACATTTATATATAATTTTACATTATACATTTAACTGTTATTTACACACATTTGGTTTTGATTCACTTCCTGTGTCTTTTGACATCATTATCTTTTCCCATTTATGCATTGATGTGTTTCCCAGAGCACAGGGACGTTCATATGATGGCCCTACCAGTTTGCATAGTGAGTTTCTGTAGTTTAAATAAAAAGAGATCCTATTGTTTACAATGATTTCCAAATTTCTGGATTCTAAAAATATGTAAAATTATTCAGCCTTGTGTTCCATCTAAAAAAACATAATCTTATATTCTTAAACTTGTCATCAAAACAACAAAGGTGAATTTGGGCCAGAATTGTGTAATGCTTTCAGTGTAGATGCAGGTTATACTTCAACATCTGGTGTGTTCAATGCACAGAGATCACCATTCATTTCAGCAGAAGAATGTGTGTGGTTCCTTTCAAATGTAGAAGTCATAAACGCTCTGTACATCTTAAATAATATGGAAAATCTCATGTTCATTTTTCCTACTTACATATTTTCATCACCGCTACCTTTAAAGTAAAGTGAATTCACAGTCTTTTTCAGACAAATAGCAAGTACATGATGCTGTTAAATGTAGTCTGAAGAAACATAAAAGAAGGTATCAACTTTCTAGACACCAAGATGTTAAGATGGTGAGAAACACATCTTTTTGCATTGTAAATCTACTAATAGGTACAATTATTTATTTCCCTCTAGTAATCACCCTCGTGTTTTAAGGGTCCTCCTATGAATCAATAATTTAGAGTACAGAAAATCACCTCTGATGATTTACTGTAAAAACAGAAATCTATGAAAATGAGATTATGAGGTTATGGTCAGCGGACGCTAATGGATTTAATGTAGAAAATTGGGGCTATTTACAGAAAATCCTTAAGAACATCCATTTGCAGGAAAGATACTAAAACTATAAGAATACAGTTCTTATCTGTTTATTTCAACATTCTGTTCTCCAAAATGATGTTAGTGTCAGTAAACTATTAAAGGAACCTCCCATGTTTGCATTTAAAGGCAGTAAGTTTTTTTGGTAATCATATTATACAGAGAGATGTTTCAGGCAAATTAAAACTCGAAGGATATATTTTCCATGTTTAAACTGTCAACACTGTTCAGCAATAATGAAATGGGAAGTGGTTAAACACCCTTTCTGTATTAGAACATTTAGGGGGTTATTGGCTAAAATCTGAATTGTTGCGTAAAGGTGTGAATTCGCCATCTAAATACAGTTGCAATAGACTGCTACAGTCGCAGTCACGACTTCATTATGGGTATATTGTCACAGTCGCGACTTTAAAATTGTTGCGGTTGCAGATTTGCTATGGGAACCCGCTGTTTGAGAATTTGACAGTCAGATTCTCACTATATCCAATAACCCCCTCAACAAACAAAAAGGATTTTTCAGTTGTAATAATGCAAGAATGGTGTCCCTGTGGCTTGGGTTATGTAAGTCAAAACAACAGACCTATTATGATGAGACTAACAGAACATAAGCGTGTCATAAAAATTTTAGTAATGAAAAGTGAATAAATAGAGAAAAACTATTTCTTTCTTTTTCTAAACATCAAGTTTCCCAACTACACTGTTTAATACTGGAGGGAGAATGTTGTGAAGAATTTAGCCTTAAATGTTTTTTGTTATAAGAGGGTTATTTCCCATACTGGGATTAAGTCATACCAACTGTTTGTTTTGTTTTTTGTAACATTTACTTATTGTTTTAGGGTATTTAAAAAAGATAATATTTAGAAATGAGTTGTCCCTTTTTTATATTACACACCTCACAATTAAAATACATTTTTTTATTTGTCAATAACAAAATGAAACTGTTATAATATATGGATATCTCACTTGTAAAATTTCCCCTTCATTTGTAGAAAACTATTGCTAAAATATGTATATTTCTTTCTATACTATCAAAAAAAAAATCAATAAAATGAAGCATAGATTATCTTCTATAGATAATGCAAAGTAATGTATTTGTGCTAAGTATTGTACCGAAATTTATTTTGAAGTTTGAATTATAAATCACCACTAAGATTTACAATGTATACACTAAACTGCATTTATATTTTTTGTTAAATTTGTACTTGCAATCAAGCCATTTGTAAGAAATATGATCTTATGAAGTAAAATACAATTTTCTTAGTGAAACATTATAAGAATACAGATTAAATAAGGATAATAAATGGTTATGTTCTCTTCAATCTAATGGTTATTTACCCTTTTATAGACACCCTCCCCTCCCATAAGGCTGGAAGCCATTATTCTGAGCAAGCATCTAATTCATAAAGCCCCTTGTAAGCAGAAGAAAAAAAAGAGAATGTTTGTTTAGTTATGTTCTGCTGAAATGTATAAACTTTTCTTTCATGTTGTACACTGATAATATTTGTAGACAAGAAAGCAATTACAGGTTGGCATTTTAAAAAAACATACAGTCTGCCGGTAGAACATTTTCTTTTTCATATATATATATATATATATATGTAAGAAACAATCCCTGCAAGGTACAAGTTCAAGAATGTTTGGGCCCAAAGAAGTCTAATATTGCCTAAATGTTTTTATTGTTTAATTTATTAAGGAACAAAAAAACAGAACAGTGTATGTAGGGATTTTGCTTTAAAATAAAGATGAAAATGGTAGTAGAAAAGAACAAATATTTATGATATTGTGTAAAGCTTTCAATTATCTATTGACATATAGAAAAATGTCAAAGTTTTGAAATAGTTGACTTGCACACACCACACTAATGGAAACAAATTCTAGGAACTTTTATAGATATGGATTATTAAACCAGCCTAGACGTACATTATCACTATAACAGTAAACATCCATAGGTGATTCACCCTCTCCAGTTAGGTGGATCAAACTCTACTTAAAGTCCCCACACCATTGCATCCCATTAAATATGCTCAATAGATAATGTGAATTAATGTATCTTTTATTAACTCAACCATTTTTTTCACCCCTTTATAAATCAGTAGAATTGAAAAGTGCAGAAAAATGGCAAATGAAATAGAAACCACAACAAAATGAATCAAAAACAGATATAAATGACCTTTGATTTTTTTCTTAACTGACAATATAAATCTAAATTAGCATGGAACGAGAGGCGAAATTTAATAAGCTCAGAAAAAGGCGGATTTTGCCTTTCCAAGTTTATTCCCATGACTGAGATCTCGGATCTTTCTCATGGTAAATATTGCAAGATTTGTTTCAATTGATGTTTACTGACAAAAATTTTCAATTGAGGTTTTTCGCGCTGGACTAAGCTCCCAGCGAGAAACGCGTTAGGGGGTGCCTGGACACACTGTTGTTTTTATTTTTTGTCATTGTGACCTGCTTTTAACATGGACCAATAAAGATTCTTTGCTTTTAAACAAGGGAGTGCTGGATCCACTATTGTTTGCTGTATTGGGAGGCTTTTCATCCTGTGCACCCCACACAATACTTCACAGGGTCTTTTTTGTGGATTTACTTGAAGGGATTGAGCGAGGACCACCCATTGCATTGCATATCTATACTGCATGGCTACCTTTCCATGGATATATTTAATTTAAAAAAGTTTCTCATGATAAGTATCACACGATGCAAACCTCGTGATTCTTACCGGGAGAAACTTCAAAGCATTCTCCCGATCAAAGTTGGAAAAGCCAAAAAGGCTTTTCCGACTTTTATAAATTTCACCCAAAATTTGAGTAGATTTAAATTTTTTAACATTTCCTACAACAGGGAATTTAGTTTCAGTTTAAAATAAACTATGTTTGTTTTGAAACATCATAATACTGGATTGGCTTTGCAGTTGGAGAATCTACACACTCTCCTGCATTTATTCAGATACCCAGTAAATCAGTTTTAAATTATGTTGAATTTAGTGTGAAAATGTATTTTTCAGTAAAAATAAACTTTATCTGAGGTTTAATATGTACAAGATGGAAAACAAGGGTTGGTAAAAAATGTAATAGCTCCAGCAATGTGTTGTTTTATTATTGGTCATTGTAGCCATGGAAGAGAGAAGGTGTTAACCATACA
The DNA here is from genome assembly GCA_019650415.1 of Pipa parva. NCBI lineage: Eukaryota > Metazoa > Chordata > Amphibia > Anura > Pipidae > Pipa > Pipa parva. The sequence goes on from WMED01007273.1 coordinate 14,209, forward strand.
TCCGTGAAGCACTTGAATCTTCTCCTAAAACTTTTTCTCTTCTTAATTATTAAATATATAGGAGTCTGATTTTGACATGGTTGATGTAGAATGTCTGAAAAAGGTGTAAAGAATATTAAAGTGACCCACTAAATAAAACATTTTCAAATCCCTATTTATTAATTTCTAATATGTGAGCATTCCATCCATAAAAACATAGATATGTTTAATATTTAAATGTAAAATGGTACAAAAAAAATCTTCATATCAATACTCCAGAAGCTGTAGCAGCTTGATCCTTTAATATTACATTTTGAGAAAGCCAAAGAAGGTCTTCTGGGTAATATATTGCCAAAGTAATTTTCTTCCTGGTTACTCTTTATATTTTTGTAGTTAAAACTATAACAATACTTTTAGATTTTATCTTTATATTGTGCTAGCTATGCCCAAATGCAATTAAAAAAAGGATCACAAGATTATTTAACTATTTATTGCAATATGAATTAAACAACTGACATGGAATTAAGCTGACATAATCTGGCATAGTTAGTAGTGGATGTGCAGTAATGTGAGTTGTCATTTTCACATGAATTCTATTTCTCTATTTGATTAATATTAGTTAATACTACAAAAAGAAGCTGGAGGTGGCTCTGTAAAAATATCAGTATCAGAAAGTATATGAAGCCCATTCACACAGGATCACCCCTAGTTTGATGAACATTGCAGTTCTTTAATACAAATGAAAGTTTTAGTCATTAAAGGAGAACTGCAGTCATATTACATCTTTACAGATGCAGCACTATACCTTAATGAGAAGTATTGCTCCCCAGTAGATGTTTCGTGTGAAGCTGGATGATTTCTTATAGAGCACTGGAAAATTCCCGTACCAGGAAATGTGTGTGATATAACTGCTAAACACGAGAAAAAAAAGTTGCCTGACTGCTATTGGTCAAGCAGTGTGCTTGATCTTTTTGGCATCAACAGTCAAAGCTTTTTTACATTCCTCGAATGCAGGAGATTAACTTGTGCGCAGGTGTTATATTACACATTAGGCAAAAATGTCCAGGGGAGGGTACCTTTTCAAGGAAAACTGGCCAATACAGTCACACACACATTTCCTGGTGTGGGAGTTTTCCAGGGCTGCCTACTCAATCATTCTGCCTCACATGAAACATCTATGGGGAGAAACACTTCTCACTAAAGTATAGTACTGCTTATATAAACATGTAATCTGACTATAGTTCTCCTGTAAGTAAAGGTCTTGAATCATACTGAATGCTGCATATTGTGGGAAAACGATCATGCATATATAGAGACATAATTGTCTGGAGTGTTACTTACCTGTGCTCTCCTCTAGCATCGGTCACATTGTGGAGCTGGGAACACTGCCTGTTCTCCTCCCGGATGCATGATGATGTTATGGACACAAACACATGATGCAGGTACGTCACGGTCACGCGCTTTTGATGCAACTCAGTGAGGTCATGTGTCCAGCTTCATTACTATTTAAAGGAGCATCCCTGGAGTGTCTGTGCCTGATTATAGAACTAAGTTTGTTTTGTTCTTGGGTTCCTAGTTTTGCCTTACCTGTTTATACCTGTACATCAGACGTATGCCTGTTTTTTATTCCTCTTACTCTTTGACTGCCCTGAACATTGCTTTGCTTATAGACCACACTGATTGCTGCCTGCCCACATCCCCTTGTGGGGGTCACTGGTAAAGGCCAGGGTTCTCCTTAGATTGCATGACAGAGGAATAGCTAGCACCAAGTCTCTGTGGAGCCTCATTGCAACCTTCTACACTGCCCTTACTATTCCAAGCAAATCCTCACAATAATTTTGTTATTTGTTATTGGTTAGATATATTTTAAAACCCACGTGGCTCCATCCATTCCCTTGACACAGTATCTGAACCATATTGTTGACTGCATATAAAGAAACTGTCTCTGGAAAATCTAATACAGATTATTTATTGAATCTGCATTTCATATAACTAAACTGATTTAAAAAACATTGTACACATCATATGGAATATATAGCATCCATTAACCTTGTTCTCACTCCAGAATAAAAAGTTACAATTTAAAACTGCTCTTGATTCTACTATATTTTGGACCAGGATATGTGACTTGGCCATCACCTAATATTTGGCTTTCACATATACTAATTAAAACTAAGCAAAACTATTATAATCACCCCTTTAAAAGGCAAAACTTTAAAAAGTTGATGCTACATTGCATATAGGGGGTTATTGGCTAAAGTCTATATTGTTGTGTAAAGGTGTGAATTTGCCAGCTAAAGACGATTGCAATAGACTGCTACAGTAACAGTCATGACTTCATTATGGTAATATTGTCATGGTTGCGACTTTACTATGGGAATATTGCTGAGGTTGCAGATTTGTTATGGGAAACCGCTGTTTGAGAATTTGACAGTTGAATTCTCACTTTAGTTAAGAACCTCTATAATGATTTTTTATCTCTATAATGATTTTTTATATCTGTAATCTAAAAATTCATCCCAGCACTGAAACAGGATTGTTCAAATTGTTTAATTTCTCTTGTAAACTCCCCCGTTTTCCTAGCTCTGAGCCATAATAAATATAAATTATGGCTCCTCCAATCATATTTTACCTAGAATGGGATTTAGTTAATTTGATTAAGAAGCCATAATTACCAGTCTTCTATGGATCTTTCCTCTCCAATTCAGATGTTGGGGCAATGAAAAAGCAAACCTACTTTGAGAAATAATAACTGTATTTTTCTTAATTACATTTTTAATCAGTAACGACTAAATTAAATAAATATTTGATTGACCTCTATTAGTACTTCCATTTTGAATGTACTGTGAGTAATGCAGTGCTGAAGTTGGCTGATGTGGAAGTCCTAATAGTGCTATGGGTGGAGCAATTCACAACCATGTTTCTACAAGAGAATTATCCCCTTGTAGTTATATGCTCTCCTACAATATATTTTAAAAAAATATTACAGAACTTTGAAATGTACATGTACTGCAATCGACATGAAAAAATATAAATGTATAATTTTTTTTACCTACAAGACCTCATTACTCAAAACAAAATTAATGTTAATGTCTGTATACAGACTGAAATTATTAATATCCAACACAGGAAAAGAAAAAGCTAACCTTTCAATAACACTATTGAATGCAGACTGCCAAGATTACAATAAAATTTCCAAAAAGAAGATACAGCGCACAAAATAATAGAAAACAAATAAATGAATAAAATAAATTCAAAGTTCAATCATATGCAGCTTTCTTAATCAAGGCTTTTTCACAATTCCTTCTGATTGAATAAATGAAGATCTGTAAAAGAAAGCGCAGATAGAATGCACTAGGTGCATTACCAAATAAACTGGTAAAATAGAACAGGGTAAACTACCACCAGTACAGATTAATCATAAGATGAAAATAAATCAAGTGATAACAACTTCAGTGTAGAAATTAGAAATGTTCCACCATTCAGTGTATCAATTGTGCCACAGCACCCCAACTCTCACCAGATAAAGAATAAAATCAAGCGTATAACAATCTCCAAATCGATCGGAACTTGAGGATAATA
>WMED01007274.1:0-17768 GCA_019650415.1 Pipa parva
TTTGTCGCAGCTGGGGGTGGCGGAAGGAGTATAATGCTTGCTTGGTAAAGGGGGCATCTCATGGGGAGATGTATTGTGCATTTGGGCAAGGGCCCTGGTGTGATGGAGATGGCCACCCTGCCAAGTGGAACCCGACCTTAAGGGAGAAGGAAGGGGGGCAGTTGGTGGTCATTCATGGATCAATAAAGGAGTATGGCAAGCATTGGAAACTTCTGTCAATAATACAGTTGGTGTTTTATGGTTAAATAAAAGCTGCGGCCCGTTTGTACCCACTCTCAGTGTTGTGTGGTTTATTTTAAGCTAAATAAGTTGGGGCTATGATGAGATGGAATGAATGCGGGTATGCACTCTACACCAGTCAAGAACTTGATCTAGATAAAGTTTAAACAAAGTAGGGGAAATAAAGCAAAGGTGGTCTATGTAGGAATTAACGTTAAATAATTTCTGCATAAAGTATCCTCTTCTTTCTACAGATCAGTGCTTTACACTGCTGTACAGAAATAACAGAATCATAAAAGCTTAACACTATATTATCATCTTCCAGATTTTGGCTTCTAGTGACTGCCAAAGTAAGGATCACAGAGTGGAGGTAGGAAGAATAGCAGCAGGTGCCAACTTCTAACACCAGTGGAACTTTTCAGAGGGCAACAGAAGTCAGCGTGATGAAACACTGAACAGATGACTTGGTCTGCCTAACTTTAAAGCATGCCAGTAATTGAATTTATCTTATGACAGCATAACTATTACATGCAAAGCAAGATTCTTTCTTTCAAACAATAAAGTTACTGGAAAACTTTACTCGAAATGTAATGATATTTAAATGCAGTTTTGTCACCACACGGAGATATGTGAAGAAATGTGCATCAACAATATGTTACTCTCATTATTTTACCAATAAAATATTGGTTCAAATTCTTCCCATTAGTAAAATGGGTCATTTAGAGATACAGTGTATAAAACACAAAAAATAATGTCAAGCCCTGTTTGTGGTATTTTATGTTAAATCTTCGAACATTCTGTACGTACATCTAAAATCTCATTGGCAACTCTATTATATAATAGAGAGGTCTGCTGTTATATTTAGGGTATCCTGTGCAGTGTCAAAAAAAAATTATTCTATGAGTGTTGTATTTAATGGATGGCAAAAGGATTCCAAGTTTCTAATTGGCTTTTTGCATAACAGGTATTAGAGTGTCGCAATGCAACGAGCGCAGTGTTTAAAAACAAAAATAACTGAAAACATAATTTGTGGCAGGTACACAATGTATGATCACCATAAATTCTATCATGACCACAGAGGGATCCCAAATCACAGTTCAGTCTTATTTATGAAATGCACAAATGACACTTTGGAACAAAATAAACATTTCAAAAGCAACCAGTAATCATTGCATTTTTGCAAACAGAGGCATTTCTGCTATCGACACTCTAAGTGTCCCTCTTGAGGGACCATTATAAAATAAAATTGCACAAATAACACACACATTTCCCAGGAACCAGAATGGCTTAGGTTGCTCTGACTTTAAATATTTAGTTTTAAACAGTGATAATAACATGAGCAGTGTTAGAAACAGATGTTTTTCAGCAGAAAGAGGATTCTTGAGACATTCACAAATGAACCAGGACTTGGCTTTTCTGATACAGATGTAATTAGGAACCTGAAATGTTGGTAATGTGTAAAAATGTAAAAGGAGATACTATAGTATATCAATATTTGTTTGCCTTTTGTTTAGCTCCCATTTAGATTGTAAGCTCTCTGGGGCAGGAACCTGCATCTTCTTGTTTCAATCATTACTGCCTGGCCCTTTAAAGCGTAATGTATCACCATGATTATTTGCTTGTAATTTACTTAAAGAAGAACTAAGGTCCCCTAACTGTAACTGATATGCTGACAGTACAGGGACTGCCATGTTAAACCACTAAATTATGAAATAGAAAATCAGTACCTTTGGGCTGTAGCATTATCTTATAGAACTGCTGGTCCTAGTATCTGCCATGTTGGATCCTCATTAAAATGCTAATGAACCCTGACACATCATCACACATATTATTTGATTGGTTGACAATGATCACATGACCTTTTAAGGCAAACTCTCGCAGGTTTAGGACACTCTTATAATAGTAAACAGAATTACTTTTGCAAATGCTTTTCTATTGTTGTGGAAGTATAGCATGGTGGTTAAATGTTGTGGTTTTTATATGGAAGTTAGTTGTTAGTTTAAATCCCAATTTTTTTCTTTTAAAAATAGTTTTATTAGCTTATTAAATCCTTTATTTCTTAAAAAAATCACTTCATTGTATTCATAAAATACAGGTACCTCCTCATTTAGTGATAAAAAATCCATCAGGATTTGAACCAACAACCCTTTGCATGAAACACATATACTTTATCCTCTATGCTAAACACACAATGCTGGTTTTACATCCTCTGTAGGAAGAATTTGCCCCAGGCAGTAGTTTTCTCCATAGGGTGGAACCAAATTGCTACAATGATTGCCTTGTAAAATAATGCATGTAGAAGAAGCAGAGATAACTAAGTCTTTAACTTGCAAGGGAAAGATTGTGGGTTTATTATGTTACTGGAATGTAGGCTAAGGCCAGGTTCACACTACATATTTACAGTAGCGCATATATGCTGCACTTGAAAAAAACAATGCATGCTACAAATCCCTATACCACTTACCTGTTCCAGTCACACGAGCATGCACACGTGCAAACGCTTGTTGCCGCATATTCGATGAGCATATAGACGCAACACGAAAAACGCACAAAGATAAGAGGAGCCGTGAACTGTGTCAGGTAAGTACAATAGAAAAACGCTTCTCGAAAATACACAGGCCTGAATTTTCCAGCTTATTTTCGAGACGTGATTTTCTAAAAGTGCAGGGCATAAATGCACTAGTCTGAACCTGACCTAAATAAACAAATGTGATTTATTTGGAGACTTTAGTTTTGTATTTTTGTTATATAGCGCTACTATATTATGCTTATTATTACAGAGGTTTGTCATTCCCTTCAGTCCCTGCCCTGTGGAGCTCACAATCTAGTTTCCCTATTCAGTCACACATATGTTTTTGGATTGTGGAGAGGAGCATGCAAACTCCATGCAAATGAGGTCCACTGTATTAACCACTGAGCCACTGCACTGCCCCTCTTCTTTAACTTCAATAGCAGTCACTAATAAGTGAGTGTCATTGTATTTACAAGGCACCTTCATGTGTGTTTAATGCAATCAGTTGATCAGATGGAAGTTGCATGTGATGAGGCTTTAATATTTACTCACCCAACGGAATAAATTAGTTCTCTTTCCTGGGTGCTTTCTATTAGAGGAAAGTGTTAAATAAGCATTTTAGCGAATAGGTGCTCTGAAAAGAACTAGAATTGCTTTTTGTCACGATTACTAGGATAATATGAGAGATTCCTGAAAATGCATTTGCATTTTAACTTGGAAGGGAGAAGTTGTGGGTTTATTATGTTACTGGAATGTAGGCTAAATTAACAAATGTGATGTGTTAGGAGACTTTAGTTCCTCTTTAATATGCATTACATTCAGCACTTCTTTAAGGTCTGTGTTATATTTGTATTGCCAAATTGTTCATTGCTGCATAACCTATAAAAATAACTATACAACCATATGCATACAGCTTAATACATACCATTGTATTGTTACATTGTTTAGTGCAGCATAACCTATAAATAAATATACACATACAGCTGAACACATACTATGAAGTGAGGCATATGAATATCCACAAACTGAAGTCTTATTATATGAACACTTCAGGGAACTGCAATGGGAAAAAAACTGGTATTCATTGAAAAAATCACAGGAAATAAAGTTCCTTATTATCTGTGTTGGAGACTCTGGGGGGAATTTACCATTCAGCGAAGTGAGCTCCGAAGCCTTCGGCTCACTTCACAAATGGTATTATGCGCTCGCTGATGTCCTGCGTGCGGACATCAGCGAGCACATTAAAGGGATTCCAGTCTCGGCAAGGCAACTCTTTTGGTCTCACCGACACTGGAATCCCTTTAATGCGCTCTCTGATGTCCGTGTGCAGGACATCAGCGAGCGCATAAAACCATTTGCGAAGTGAGCCAAAGGCTTCGGAGCTCACTTCGCTGAATGGTGATTTCCCCCATCTGTGTATCAGTTGTTTACATGGGTGATTGCTCTGCATTTACCTTGTATATTCTCTATATATTGCGGTTGACTGTTTCTCCAGCTACTTGCAGTTCTGTGCAAATGCGAATTCCTGAAATGTTAATGTCTGACAGTAAAAAGCTGTATTTTTGGCCCTTTTGGAGTGCTTTAATTTGTCAGAGTGTCTATAATGCACTTTTTTTGGACATATCTCTATTACCTTTGCCATTTTTTTTATAAACGACACGCAAGGTTTCTGTCGTAATGTGGGCCTCATGTTTGTCTTGATATATGAACACAGAGAAAATATTTCTCAGCTATTCTAGATAGAATAATGAATGTACATATCTAATTGCTATGGGTCACATGACTGGCCCTATGTTTTCATTTGGCTAAATGAGCACCTGAGGTAGTGCTTCATTCCAGAATATACACTTGTGTCTGAATCAAACAATTTACTGCAGATCTAGACAGCCTGGTAAATTGAAATCTGATTTTTAAAAATGACTTGCCTTGGTCCGACATTCTGATATGACATGAAGCAGTGTATTTGATTAGAATGTTTTTCAAACTAAACAAAAAAAAAAAGTAGTAAAGGACTATTCAATTGAAGATAAAATTATAAAGAAGTTATAAATCATTCAACAATTCACTCAAGCTAAAAATATAAATAGACTAATATTAATATAATAAAGAACAAGTTGAGCTTTGCTTTACCTCGACTTGATCTTTGACTGATTTTTTATTGAATGTAGTGTTAAATTGAAAGGATTGAAACCTGAAAATCGAAAAAAAAATGTTGGCCTTCTGTAATACAGTCAAGTACATGACATTTAATAAATAAATGCAATCGTGCGAGTTCATTTATTAAACAACTTGTTTTTTAGACTCTGATTTGCCTTTTTGGTTACAAGTCAAAATTCTTTGAAGTTGTCAATATTGCCGAGTAGGCTGGGAAATCAGCAATTTAGCCTAATAAAGAGAACTATTTTCTCATACTTCTATAAGACCTACATGTAAAGTATTTACACGCTGGGGTGATTATGGCTAAATAAACATCCAATTCATTATGACTGTATTGTGAGTAACAATGCAAATCCTGACCTTCATTATCTAGAAACGAAAGTGGTCATTTTTCCATTTGTCACAGATTTTTCCCTCAATAGGCTTTAAATCCTTAAAATGAAGTTGCCATTTAATGATTTAGTGATTAATTCTACTTTTAAGAGAAGCTGACCTCAAATTTTTTTCATTCATATCTAATGGCATAAACACAATGGATAATTTAGTAAAGTAGAATGTATCTAATAAGTCTGCAGAAATGTACTAAATTGCAAACTACATTTCAGATAACAGTAACTTATACCCAGAACTGAATCCAGTGTTAGCTGCTAATAATAATGATCACTTTCAAAGGTTCACAAATTATTTTATGATCTCTGATATTGCTATGTTAGTACTTCATTCATAATATGACATGATTCAGCATTTGTAGCAGCGGAATACAAATCGAACAACATCAGACACATGTAACCAGACAACATGTGACTTCTCTAAACACTAATGTAGTTATAAAGAAGATATAAAAGTATAAACTATTCTCTGCAAAAGTAACCTCGCCTATTATCCATTAAAATAAATGACCATTTATTTCTTTACCGAATGTCACATAATAGATTTAGATTTAGCAAATATCCAAAAGATAGGTAGTCCTTTAAAATGTATCTGTAAAGAGAGTGCAAAACGTGCACTAATAGTGCTTTACCAATGATATCAAATGCAATAGGCCAAAAGTACCAACACCTTTGTGACCTGTGGATTCACACTAGTGAGTTTTTTTTTAAGTTAGTTTTTTATTTAATTAGGCACATTATTGTCTATGGTGCAAAACACAACAGCTTGTGTGGATTATCCCACAGTTAACAATGGATACTGTTTTTCAAACTCATCTGAACATCAGCTAGTGTGAATGCAGCCTTAAAAGGCAATTCAGAATACAGATGATCTACTTTAGAGTAGAAGGAAGAAGAACCGATCACTTGTTAGCCATATACTCAGTAAGAGAATCAAGAAATGGAGTCTTACCTTAAAAAGATAAGGAGGATTAGAGAAGTTGATTTTAAGATCATGTTTAAAGGGATATTATCACCACACCATGTTTATTTTAAAATAATCCTATTTCATTTTTGGCACATCTATAAACAGTGCTGTACTATTTTTCTCTGATCAAAGATATGCAGTTATCATAAAATGATTTAAATGTGCTATTTTTCTTCCTTCACACAAATCTCATATCTGAAGCACTATGCTGATAAGCCCATGCACTGATGGTATATATATATTCCTATAATCTATTGAAGACTATGGGACTATGTGTTTCTGCTGCAAAGATAGCCTGTATCTCAGTTATAGTGTGATATCAACTGCTGTGTTCACAGAGAAGAAGCAGAAACTATAATCTCTTGTTTTATAAGATGTGCAAAAGAGACAGTCTATAGTAAGCAAAGTGGATCCACCATCCCTGAAAAGAGAAGTGTCCTTTGATAACAGCTATCATCTACATAAAATGCCATTTTAACATCTTACCCATGCATTTTTAACAACAGTTCACACCTTTAGATATGAAAGATGAACTATCCACAATGATGATTGGATTATGCTAAGTGGAGTCGCTCAGTTTGCAACTTGTCACACAGTTCCATAGAACTTTGACAATTCACACCTGTCAATTGATGCTAGTGATAATTAAAGTGACTTAATTACCCATACATAAAAATGACTTTTTATAAACTGAGGAAGCCACTTGAATGAGTAGTGAAACATTTCAAGTACAGTTGATTTACTTCTAGTGGAGGTACTATTATTATTATTTATTCATTCTTATATAGCGCTAATATTTTTACGCAGCGCTTTACAGAGATTCATCATTCACTTCAGTCCCTGCCCCATGGAGCTTACAATCTAGTTTCCCTGTTTTGTCACACACACACAGATGTATGTTATGGATTAAAAACATAAATGAGAGAGTTCTCCCATTGGCAAATTAATCTCAGACTTCAGGTTGGCAAAGGACACCAAATGAAACCTACGGTAGTCACTCCAAAAGATGAAGAGAAGAAAAAACAAACAATACTAGTGCCCTTTTGGACCCCGGATTATTTGCCGTGTAAAGGCAAAAGCATTGAACAACCCTCAGAAATACAATAAGAAGTGCAGCAACAAACAGATACAGAATATTCAGACATGGCTTACATCAGGGCAGACAGAACAAGTTCACAAAGGAGTAACAAGCCAGAGGTCAATGCCTGTTTATCAGTCAATACATGGTCAATATGAGCCAAGGGTAATGATACCATAAGACAATAATCAAGTCTTTGGTACCACTCAAGAAAGAGGTAAACATTTTGTTCATCAATCACTTCTATCAAATGAAACTAAATAGCGTACTTAATGTGGAAGTCACTGGACGCATGTCACTAGGAAGTTAATAACCTACTTGACGTGAAAGTCATTGCATGCTCATCAAGTCTCTAGGTATTAACTTGCCACACATTGTTGAAGACAACACTTGTAGTTATTTAAAATGACACAACACTAACTTTCCATAAAGAAAAAACAGACAAGACACCACATTTTCACAGACCACCCATAGAGGAGCATGGTAAGAGTCTTTGATGGGGAGATGGGGCTGTGGAAAAGCAGTTATTCACTGCATGGTTAGTTTAGTTAGTAAGGATATGATGTTGACAGTTTGAATGTTCTTTTCAAATTCTAACTCTAGGATTAGAGGTTTAATCTGTTTAAGAATTCTGAAAGGTCCAAAATAGGAAGTCCTGATTTAGTAGAAGAGGAGAAAAAATGTAGGCTTCTAACTATTGAAGATAATACACCAAAATGTCTCTGACAACACACAAAGACAAAGGTGAATTGTCACTGAGAACACATGGACAAGAAACAGACTAACAAGATGAATTCTCATAAAATCAAAGCCTAATGTACATTTTGATAATTTCTGCAATATCTTTGCATAAGTTTACTTCACTTTTGATAAAGGGCAGTTTGCCCAAAACATGTAATCAGTGACAATAAATATAGCCATGCTACAGGGATCTGCACACACGTTGGCTTTATTTCATTTTATTGTTTGCATAAGTTTAAACATTTCTAGGATAAAGGTTTGAGCTCTTGTATGCATTCTATTCTTGGAAACTTTTAATATTCTGGAGGCTTGAGGAACAGTGGTTAGCAATAGGTGGTTAGAAGTTCACTTTCCATACACACACATACATCCACCTTAGTTAAACTGCAGCTACTCTTCATTTCAATTAAAATTTCACTTAAGGCTTCCACATTTGTAATCTTATTGGGCAAGTAACGTCAGTAAGTTTCAAAATCAAACCTCCAATGCTTTTGCTCTATTGAATGAAAGAATTCTCCAGATGAAATTCAGAGAGAATTAGGAGCCATCATGCTTTAGGAGCAACCATGATTGTAAAAGTGAATAGAAGTCAATAGAAGATTTGGGACCACATCTCTACATCACAGAGTCACCTCTACTTGATTCTAGCTATATTTAGCACAATTTAATTTAAACAGCCTTTTTAATGCCGAGTTCACACTATTAAGGGAACATTTATACACTGCAATTTCAGAAGCTATTGTGTTTTAGTGGAAAGAACTGAATATAATCTTGTGTGATGCCTGCTGACCCGAATGGTACTCACTTATTTTTTCTAGTAAATCTTATAGTCTAGTATTTATTTTTTACAATAGATGCCTTGTACTTAAATGACATTACTCACTTTATTACTTTTAATTGACTCTCTTTCCTCACATTTGGTTTAATGGGTGTCAGTTAAGCATTTCTTAAATAATGCCACTAATTTTAGATGACACCCAAGGCACAGAGATGAATTGAAAGGTGTTTTTTTTCACTCACACAGAAATTACACTTTGCCTGTTCATTGCTCAAGGACATTTTTGCATGTGGGCTAATGATTACATAAACATTGAAATACAATAACTTCTTTCTTTTTCTTGGGAAATAAGTGCTGGACAGTTTCCTACAGGTGTCAACATGTAACCTGTTCTAATGAGCATTTCCAAAAACAGAAATTCATGGCTCATGCCTGATGCACACAGCAGCGTATAAAACAATGTGCAAGTATATCACTTAGAATTAGTCAGATTCCTGAAACATTTTGCTTAGGAGAAAAAGAACCCTGAAAATAACATATTTTTTTATGCCTTTTTCTAGGATAGGTAACAGGCAATTTAATTTTAAAGTTTCAAAAAACTGAACTTTCTCATGTGGACAGTCAGCAAATGCATTGCCTGGAAGTCACTTTACAGTATGTACAGTATTTGATCGCCATGCATTGATCCTGGTAAGGAGAATAAAAGACAAAAGATCAGTTAATGTGTTCCTTTATAGTAGATATTAATGATGGCTCCATATAAAATGACTGGATTTCATTATAAAGAATAAGAAGAAGATGGCAGCAGGAAAGCATATTGGAAGATTTGTTTCTATAAGACTGTCATCGTATAATTTTTGGCATGAATACAGCTTATTATTACTGACTGGCTGACTAGACAATAAATTGATAGTGGAGTAAGCTTACTTTTTGTTGAAAAAAAAAAAAAAAGGTTTATATAAGGTAAAAATGTTGCTTAAAGTTTGTGTAGGGGTTTATAGGTATTACCCCCAACCAGTTTTCTGATCTCTGCATATTTAATATATTTCATATTTATATAGTAGTTCATTAGATTTGGGGCTGTGTCTATATCTGAATTAGAGAATGGGTTCCAATCTGGGAGGCTCGTCCCATGGGATTGTTTGGGATACTTGTGTCTGGCCCCCCACTCTGGAGACGTCACACCCTGGAATATAGATACCTGTAGGGAATTTGCATCTATTTGCCACTGTTCACTTATTGAGCATACCATGCAATGTGGCAAATACCAATTTGGGTGACTAGGATAGTTTCGATCTAATAGAGCACTTATGCGCATGCACAAGTACTTCTACTATTAACTAAGTGGCGGAGTGTGTCAAAGGAGTGAATGTGACTAGGTGTGCTGCTCCAAATTCACCCATTTGACTTCACCACATCAGAATGGCAAATTAGGGGGCTGAAGGCAGGGCTCTGCATACTACTTCTATCCAACTGACTACGGCACACAACACATCCGACAATGATCACTGCTGTCCACTTGTTTGACAAGTCTATTCTCCACTTAGTCAATAACAAAAATGAATTTGCGACTATTTTGGAGATGCAACTCAAATTGTAGTGAGGTAAATTCAACAGGTGAATTCACCCTTTAGTCAATCACCCTCTTTGTGATTAGTGTCTTCAGAATTCATGCACAATGACAGTTATTCACCAAAGTGCACATTTTTAACTAATTATCATTTTGGAAGAAAACACTAGAGCGGCCACAGGATAAAAACGGCTTTAATGCAATAATGCAATGAGAGGTACAATGTTACAACTATAGTATATTAAGCTTTATTAAATATAACCCACACAATACATACTTTTGTCATGTAAAAGTTACACAATATCATAAAACTCCATACCTTAATGGACATGTCAGTAGTGACCCAAAGTACTCTTAGAACAAGACAGTTAGTTCCTGAAACTGTTCCAGGTTTTTAAAACTGCAAACTGCTTCTGGTTCACAAATAATTCACAATGTCTCACATTGTTAGTTTCAAAACCATAACTGACTTGATTTCACTCCAAAAATCCCCATTGTGGCTCGTGAACTCACTGTGTTTGCTGGCCTGTGGATGCTTTATCAATTAATTCTTTATCTGGTTCCTGTTGCAACCTACCTATTTTGCCTGTGATAAAGTTAGAGTGGCATATACAGTATTATTGGCTCACTGCTAAGGCTCTTGTCTGGGCTTACTCAGTGTGGTCAGTGGAAAAGTAAATAAAGCCACTTTTGGGATCGAATGAGGCACAAAAATGATAATGTGCAAAGTAAAGAATATTGGGGATTAGTAGATTTATCTGATTTGACTAATATAAACATTTTGGAGTTAGGAAATTAAATAATACTGTTGTTATAGTTCCCACTTTGTGAGGGTTGCGTTTCTCTGGACCCCCTAGCTCTGATGCTTATACTATTTTTAAGTTTCTATTCAGACACCTACAATTATGTGGTGGATAAATGAAACAGTATTTTAGGCTCATGCAATATTGATACACGTGATAATAAGATGATGTTGGGGTATTGATAACAAGGTAAAACCATGCTGATTAGGAAAGATGTCTAACAAGGCTGTTTATAATTACTACTGTTGGGGAAACAAAATTCATTTAAGAACAATCTAATGCCACAAAGGGAAAAATCGTTTATGCATACTTGAAGTGCAAATCAATTAAGATGACAATTAACTTATGCGGGCATTTACTGATAATACAGTGTTTGCTGGCCTAAGCATTTTTTCACTTTGATAAAAACTAACATTTCATCAATGTAAATTTTTAAGATTCACTAATGTTATTAAAAAAAAAAAGAAATTCCGTTGGATTGGCACAACAGTTATTTCTGCATAGAGTGAGAAAGAACAAAAACAAAATCAGAAACTCAGTTTCAAAGAGAAGATTTTTTAAAGTTATTGCCAGTGCCAGACTGTGATTCTGGTGCCCACCAGGGCTCAGGGGACCACTAATCAAAAAGATTTGTTTCTTGTTAACTTCAGTCCTCATGATCTATTTGTGTTCTACCTCTAGTTTGTTTTCAAGTCCCTACCTGCTTTACATTACCTACAGTGGTGCAGTTTGAAGTTCCAGGAGACCCCACTGGGATATATCTCTGTGGGCCAGTCCAACATTGGTTATTGTATAGAAACAACTGCCATGCCAATCAAAACAGAAATGTTATTTTTCTAGTGAGGATGGTCCCTTAAGAGCAGGTTCGCAGTAGCTATTTTTATTGCCATAATTAAAAAAAAGTCACGGGAACCTGTCCTGCAGTTATTATTAACTGATTAGCATTTTGAAGAATGATACTAGTGTGAGCCTGTGATAAAAATTTCTTTAAGGCAACAATGCACAATTTTTTGATGACAGGGGTTACCTACATTTTTGAGGGGTTAATTTCAAAGCTTAACTTTTTCCCTCCAAAAATCTGTGTCCAAATTTTAATTTTTAACTGCAAAATAATTATTTTAAATTAAATTGTCTCTGTTCATGGATTGTTAAATTGCATATTACTCTTTGATAAGCAAGCACATATATTGGCAGATATTCTTTTTCTAAGAATGAGGAACTTCCACATGCTCAGGCCAATTCTTAAAACCATGATTTTGTTCCTGATTTCCATAAGCAATATTCATCTAATTGATTGTTTGGATAGCTTTTGCATGGTGCAGTGGTAAGAGTTACTTTTAAAATAAAAATCTAACTGACAGCAGTGTAACTAGAAGCCCATGGGTCCCCAGTGCATAATGGAGTCTAGCCTCCCCTCTTGTCCACAACCTTGATGTCTCAACACTCTAGGGCTGTTCTAGATCTACAGTATGTGGTGTGTATTTTAGAGAATCTAGGAGCATGTTAAAAAAGATCCCCTATCTACAGTGCTGGCCAAAAGTATTGGCACCCCTGCAATTCTGTCAGATAATACTCAATTTCTTCCAGAAAATGATTGCAATCACAAATGCTTTGGTATTAATCTCTTCATTTAATTTGTCTTCAATGGAAAACCACAAAAAGAATTGTCAAAAAGCCAAATTGGATATAATTCCACACCAAACATAAAAAAGGGGGTGGACAAAAGTATTGGCACCCTTAGATCATCAATCATGTGATGCTTCTCTAATTTGTGTAATTAACAGCACCTGTTACTTACCTGTGGCACATAACAGGTAGTGGCAATAACTAAATCACACTTGCAGCCAGTTGAAATGGATTTAAGTTGACTCAACCTCTGCCCTGTGTCCTTGTGTGTACCACATTGAGCATGGAGAGAAGAAAGAAGATGAAGGAACTGTCTGAGGACTTGAGAAGCAAAATTGTGAGGAAACATGAGCAATCTGAAGGCTACAAGTCCATCTCCAAAGACCTGAATGTTTCTGTGTCTACCGTGCGCAGTGTCATCAAGAAGTTTAAAGCCCATGGCACTGTGGCTAACCTCCCTAGATGTGGACAGAAAAGAAAAATTGACGAGAGATTTCAATGCAAGATTGTGCGGATGAGGCAAAAGTAGAGCTTTTTGGGAAAAGGCATCAACATAAAACATCAAAGAAAAGAACACGGTCCCTACACTCAAACATGGCAGAGGTTTGCTGATGTTTTGGCATTGCTTTGCTGCCTCTGGCACTGGACTTCTTGAATGTGTGCATGGCATTATGAAGTCTGAAGACTACCAACTAATTTTGCAGCATAATGTTCGGCCCAGTGTGAGAAAGCTGGGTCTCCCTCAGAGGTCATGGGTCTTCCAGCAGGACAATGACCTAAAACACACTTCAAAAAGCACTAGAAAATGGTTTGAGAGAAAGCACTGGAGACTTCTAAAGTGACCAGCAATGAGTCCAGACCTGAATCCCATAGAACACCTGTGGAGAGATCTCAAAATGGCAGTTTGGAGAAGACACCCTTCAAATATCAGGGACTTGGAGAAATTTGCCAAAGAAGAATGGTCTAAAATTCCAGCAGAGCATTGTAAGAAACTGATGGTTACCGGAAGTGGTTGTTCGCAGTTATTTTGTCTAAAGGTTGTGCTACCAAGTATTAGGCTGAGGGTGCCAATACTTTTGTCTGGCCCATTTTTGAAGTTTTGTGTAAAATGATCAATGATTTGACTTTTTTTTCCATTCTCTTTTGTGTTTTTTCATTGAAAGCAAAATAAATGAAGATATTATTACCAAAGCATTTGTGATTGCAATCATTTTCTGGAAGAAATTGAGTATTATCTGACAGAATTGCAGGGGTGCCAATACTTTTGGCCAGCACTGTATATCTATCAGGCTGTGCCTTTGAGAAGAGCCCAGCCACTCAGATGATCTTAATGGTGATTCCCCTATTTAACTGCAGTTACTGCAGTTAGTGTAAAGTAAGTAAAATGTTTCAGGGCAGCTATTGGCTATATTTCTCATGTATGATCCTCCTGTCTCTACCTACATAACTAACCCCTGAATGTGGTATTGCAACTTTTATTTCAGCCTACATACATGAATGTATACAATTTATTTATATAGCACTATTAGATAACGCAAATCTTTAACCATTTATTTTTAGCACAGACATGAAAAAGTCTCAAAATAGTACATGTGAAGTAGGATTCATCATTGTTGCCTGCATTGTGAAAAAACAGATGAGAAAGATGTGTACCCTGTAGACCATTCAGTCTAGATAGGAAGGTTTAAAATTTAATTATCTACTTCAATACAAGGCAAATATTTTGAAATCATGCACTTTGACACCAAGTAAGGAGGTGATATCCTAAACAGAGAAGAAACATTGATAAGTTAGAAAAATATCTGAGCTTTTCACAAAGGGATTTAGACTGACCAACATTACTGATCTTGATAGCATTCAAATTACCATTGTAGCATTTGTAAGCTTTTATTATTATCTTTTCATAACTAATTAAAAACATTGTGATTATGATTCCGAAAGAAAGATTTACTGGCTAGAAATGAATTCTCAAAGCTTAAGTGCCCAGTTTCAGAAGTTTCTTACTGCAGGATCTGATGAATAGAAGATTTTGAAACAAAATGTAAAAGCATGAGAGGAAGGTCACACTTTATACATTAGTCTAGATACTTTTGTCCCTACTCTGCATCTGCAGTCAATACAATACATTCAGCTCTAAAAAGTCTCAGCTACCGCCTGCTCTTCAAAGCATTTCACTCTTTATGAGAAAGTCTAAAATGGTCTGAATCTCAAAATGATCTATCAGCCATTATAAAAACAATATTACTAAATGCATGCTTCACAATGTATCTGACCTTGCTTGCCTGTTCCCTCTTTTGTTATTACACAAAGCTTACAAGAGCCTGACAAGGTTTGCTGTGTGGCTTAAATATCTGTTTTTTTGGCATAACCCTTGTGTCTCCATTCAGTGTTTGGATAAAATAAAAGAAGTGATACAAGAAAGCTCTTGTACTTTGTGCTGACATAAGAATGATGACCTACAACATTACGTTTATCCATGTGTTTGCAAGCATCACAAAATCTGAACAGGGAATGGGAGCATCCCACCTGTTTGGAGCCATTTTCCCTAAGTTCTCATTGTAAGGCTAGTTTAGAGAGGAGTTAAATGAAATATGTCTAATTAATGAAATTCATGTATTTTACATTGGAGTTAATAAAATAAGTGTCATTGTTCTTTTAGTGTCATTGTTGCTTATGGTTCCAGGCAATGTCTCCTTATATTCACAACCCAGCATAAATACAATCAATTTTTAAAATGCCCTAGTATCCCAGTAGTTTTCAAGAGAACCTTGTAGAAATGTATTACTTAAGGAACTTTAGGCAGGCAAAAAATTAGTTGGCAGATGCCAGTCTGGCTATGCAACCAGACACAGGATCAGTCTTGCCTGCTCAGAATATAATCTGTCCTGATAACATGCCCAAGACCTGTAGAGAGCAGGTCATTATCAACCCATGACAGACATAAGCCTTTAAAACTAGGAAATTAATAAAGCAAGTAATAAGTAATCTTCTTACCCTTGCTCTGTTGCTTTAAAATTCTGATTCCTGGCAATTTCTTAATCTGCAAAAAAAATATATAGATATTTTGGGATAACTACACATTTTAATGCACAGTTACTACTTACTTTCAGAATACAACAGATTGTAAAAATAAACATGCCATGTGCAAAAGTCTTGGCAACTTTAATTGATCTAGCAGCATGTTCCAGAGCTTAACAAACTCTTTGTTTCTTTCTCTAAGCAGCTAACTGATGCCCTAAAATGAAAGCTAATCAACATTAATCAAGGGAAACTATAAAAAGACAACTATATCTGAATGTTTCCTGTTTACAGTTTCCACAGTTATTAAGAAATGGCAGTTAAACGGAACTGTTCAAGCCATGTCAAGATCTGGAAGACCACACAACCATAGACCGAGTAGATTGATCAGGTGGGCAAACCCTCCACCCTAAGCCCCACATCAATGAAAAAAAACTTGTAGGAAAGTTCAGCTGACATAGAGTAATGCTGTTCTAGCCTAGTTTTCACAAGGCAACATTAGTGTTAAGAAAGAAAACAATTCTGTACCTCCTGTCTTAACACATACGGCAATGTCTGAAATATGCAGACATATAAACATAGGAGTGACCTAAGCCACAGATATTTATTATCCAGGAACTGTACCATGATGCACACCTACCTATTGCATGTGGTGGTTTTTCAACTTATAGATTGTGTGTTGCACAAGAACTATGTGACTAGAGGGAAGAATGACTTCTACAAACTATCATTAAATTCTAAAAACATAAATCCCAATGTTTTTACATGATAATGAGACAATGATATCAAATCACATACAACCATGAACTATTTTAAGAAATGAAAGAGTAAGGTCTTGAAATGTCCCTCACAGACTCCATATGTTGAATTTAACTTAAAAACTGCGGATAGATCTCAAGTGCACAACACCTGCAGAAAAACTGAAAAGTATTCATAAAGTAGAAGAGTGGGAAAATATTGTAAAAGGAAAATGAAAAGGACCACAGAGATGTTAATGAGTTTTACGTGACCAAGCTTGTGTTAAAGTTTTTTCACTTTAAAACAATAAAATAGGGATGACTCATGAGAGCATGGTTTACTTCAGTATCCGGGGCACGCAATGCACAGTGCATACCATTTATTTCAATTAACGGGTCTCTGAACAGGAAGCTGTTAGTCAAGTGTTCTCTATCTGTCTATACTGTACATACTGTACACTATTAACCAGCCCAGCTTTACTACACAATGTGGGTTGGGACTTTTAAACAAAACAGCCACATATTCGATTTTTACGCCTCCACATTTTCACAGATCCAGTGTGAATTTGCCATATATTCTATGTAGCTAAGTGGCAAGTGTTTTTAGTCATACAACACACTGTCAAAGTTTAAAAAATACAACAGTAATTCTGACTGGGATTTGCATCAAGACACTTTTTTAAAAGTTCCCACTGCCAGACTCAAACACCTAAGCTGCTTTAACTTTTGAGAATGCCAGAAAAGTTATGTGATCTTCTTTGCACCATCCTTTTGGATTGGTTTTGGTCATATCTTGTCTGCTCCTATAGATTTCTGAACCTTTATTTGACCATGTCATGTCTCTTTTTCTGGCTTACTGACTTTCAGTTTTGTTCTACAGACACACAATTTCAATAATGAAGAAAAAAACAGTATGTTTTGTAGAATGTATTTGTTAGCTTCAGTTAAGGATTCTGAATTGTTTTTTCTGTTAATTGAGGGTGGAACCATTTTTTCTGCCCACCTCAATTACCTTGAAAATGGCTGAAGTAAGACTGGATTGTGTAAATGAATAACAGAGGTACCTCCAAACCATATTGTCTTCTAGAAAGGCTCCTAGACTTGCTTTTTCCTTTGTTAACAGGATAATAACCTAGGGAAGAAGCACATAAAATAAATGCACCTAAGTGCATT
>WMED01007275.1:7501-17767 GCA_019650415.1 Pipa parva
CCCCCCCCCCAAAAAAACAAAACAAAAAAAAAACATGTAAATCCATAAACATGCCCTGTGTGTCCTCATTGTATTTTTAAAAGTTGTGGTCTGTATCTGTTTGTATTTCTGATTGGCTTCTATTTATTATGCAGAAGTGGAAGCACAGTGAGGCAAATGCTGGAGTCTAAACGAAATGTTGTAGAGACAACTGCAACTACTAACCACTCAACCACTGGTAAGGTACTTTGTATTCGCTTTTTCCTGTGGCATTTATTGAGTTCCTTAATAATCTAAACAAAACTTTGTGGAAGTTGAAGGAAGGTCTTTACCCTCTAACACCTTCACCACCTCTTTTGTTTTTGAATTTTTTTCAAAATAATATATATTTTTTTAAATCCTAGTTTATTTAAATAACATGAATAATGGAATTCATGTTTTGGAATGCTTTTCATGAAACTTTGTAATAAGGCCACGTTGTCGGAATACGAATCAGTAGTATTGATTATTTATGAGTTTAGCAAGCTCAGAGAGAGACTTGGCTAAAGCAATAATACACGCCAGTCTGTTACTTCTTGAAAGCCTTCTGAAGTTTAATGGGCAGTTACCATGATTTATAGCAAAGTTGTTAGTTCAAAACTATATGAACATACAGAAATGAAATCATACGTTAATTGGCTAAGCAGAATCAACATAATTGTTATGAGAACACTGATTAAGTGTTTTGAGAACACTAAGGTCTACAGTGGTAAGTAACCTTGAGAAATGCGTGAACACTTTCTTAGGGGAAAGACAAGATTCCTTAGAAATAAGCATTTTGCAAGGTTAACGGTTTATCTATCTCTATACAGAAGAAAACATGATTATATGGCAAGGCTATGTGCTAGCAGTACATATACATATTGCTTAAATAATATCATAGGGCTAAAGTTATGCCTTAAAGCAGCGGTTCTCAACCGTGTGATGACGTTTTGGCCGAACATTATCACGTATGCGCGTCACCTGGTGACATTCGGCTGAAACGTCATCACGTTCATGCGTCACCTGGTGACTTTTTCGGCCGATGTCACCCCGCAGGAACCCTTATAAGGAGGGTCCTGCGGCCGCTTCTGGGTGCCGCAGCGGTTCTCGACCCCCAAGTTGAGAACCGCTGCCTTAAAGGTATAGGTAAATTATGAGCGTAATGTCCATAGTAAGCTATAAAGCAAATGTAAAAGTCCATATGGATTATCGAGTAAATATAAGGTCCATAAGTATGTCCATCACAGCCAACAGTCACATTTTTCCAGTGAGATTTAACTGGAGTGAATTCCTTCAATGTGTACAAATCTGTAATACAAACACAAGTTTCAGTCATTGAGAGCTTTTGCTAAATTGCCCAAATGTCCCTCTTGATTCACATGTAAGTTTCAGCCGGCAGAGCAGGGTTTTGCGTTCTCTTGAATTGAATAATTACTGTCAGTTCAAGCCATCAGTTGGTTTAAATTCTATTGGAACAAATTCCATGCCTGCTTGATGTGAATTGGCAACTGGCCCCTCCCCATGCCCACTTATTGCATTTCTTCTAAAGGTACATGATCCAATAGTTTCTTGGTGCAAGTTTTTGCCTTAATGTATTGTCTAGTGAATACAAATTCCATCTCATGACATAAGCATATTGCAGAGTTTTTTGCTCCAGCATTGATACCTACTGTTTATATAACCTTCTTCTCTACATTGCACATTAATCATTCAAAACAATTTGCTTATAATAATATTCATTAGAGTTTGAAAGAGTATCTTGAAAAAACTGTAGAGTTGTTATCAATTAAAACAATTATCCACATATTTTATACAGTTGTTTTTCTCAACGTTTTAATGATTTATTAGTTCATCTGAGGGCTAAGAAAAACACGTATTTGTATGATTTTTATTTTCTATATTAAAGTGGAACTTTAAGTTGTATAACTTTAATTTTAGTTCTGTCACTTGTAGTCTAATGAAAAATGAGTCATGAATAAATGGTAAAAGAACAATACTGCTACTAGATTATTTGACTAATACTGTGAATCTCCCTTCATTTACTAGTCATATTTAAGAAGAAATTAAGAATGTTTTAAGATAATTTTAAAACTAATAAAATCTAAATCTAATGTTGGTCTTGTCAATTTTAAAGTGAAAAAGTAATAAAATAAAAAATCTATGTATAAAAGACTGCCAAACAAACAGTGGTTTTGGGTAAAACATATTTTTCCCCCAGAATTATTGCTGTCACATTAATCTTACACATTGGTATTCATATTTTCTCACTTTTCATTCTTGTTTTCTCCAGTCTCTACGACTTCCAGTTTACCACTACGCACTCCTAACACTACTACCCAAGTATCTGTCAACCAGTCCACTGCAAGTACCAGTCTTCAGGGAAGAGCACCTGACTGGAAACTAATTCAGCAGAGAAGTGAGTTTAGTAATAATTTTGCTTATATCTACATTAATTTATTTACAAGATACATCACTTATACACAGTCATTGTCACTAAAGAATATAAGAAACATCAGAGGTATGGCTTATGGTATATCAAACAGAATGACAAAAAGCAGCTTTGAAACAGTACTTTATATTTGAACAAATGTTCAGGCTTCTAGAAAAGTGAACCCAAGATTGGCTAGTTACAGAGCCAAAGTGCCCTCACAGTGTGTTTACAATCAGCACATCCATGCTTCTTCCACTTGTTAGATATTCCTCTTGCCTTTTGACCGCATCTTCAACCTAAGGCGTAAGCCAATTGCTAGTTTTAATTTATGGTCTGTAAAAGCATTAATGATGTCATTCAAGTTTCCTGTGCTGCAGTAAAAATATGTAATAACAAGGGGTTGTCCACTATTGTCAGTCTTTTTAGCATAGAATATACAAGGATTTTGCCTAAAATTTAGAGTCAAGGCTCAGTGTAAAAAAACCAAACAATTCCAATGTCTTAAATTGTGTATATATAGGAAAAACCACAGAGTACTTTCATTTGAAATAAATTTATCTTGTGCATATTTTTTATGTTTATTTGTGCTCTCCTAATTAACTACTATCCTATACATAGTTGACTTAATTATGTCATGGTTCAGGTCTTTTGAAATACACCATGTATTTATTGGAAAGGAGCCTAGAACTACTTTGCTTCATACATAAAACTGAAAATATAGTATTTGGTTTTGGTTATAATATGTGTTTTTTCTTCTCTCTATTACAGTTAATGCTTCCAGTATTGGCACCCCTCAGAGCTCTCTAAATAGTCAGACCAAGCCTACTCCACCAGTTACTTCTGCTCCGGTGATGACTTCTGTTATTCCTGCAGCTACAACAGCAGTTGTAGGGAGCAACCAAGTGTCTGCCAGTAGTACCCAGCCTATGTCTGTCTCTCTTCAGTCTTTGCCAATGATTCTACATGTTCCAGTGGCAATGCAGTCGCAGTCCCAGCTTATGCAAGGCACTACAGGCACTTTGGTCACTAATCAGCAGTCTGGGAATGTAGAGTTCATCCCAGTCCAAAATCAATCCTCAATTAATAGCCTTAATAAAACTACTCCTGTGTCCTTAGCTGGAAGTAAACCTGTCAACAGCACTCCCATGACTAGTCCAGGAATTCTACGGAATTCACCAGGAAACCCTGTATCATCAACCCTGTCAGTACAGACTGTGCCCACAACACACACTGTTACACAGTCATCTAGACCTTCATTGCCATCTACAGGAACTTCAGGCGTTTACAGTCAAACAAGCACTCGCACCTCAACACAGATGAAATCGCCACACTCTGCTTTTACCAGCCCTACTTCAACAGAAGCACCCAGCACTACTAGAGCAGGTATGTTCATTCATAGTTGATTTAAAGTGTAAGTAAAGTTATGGACAAAACTATACATATAATTTACATTTATAAAGTATAAACCTAAACTTTAAACATTAAAATCTAAAAACGATTTTGGGATCAGGAATTCTCACCTCTTAATCAAACAGCCCTGCTCCCCCTCCCATTCTATGTACAGACTCTTCCTGAGCAGTGCCGATAAATCCCGCCCCGCCTGAGTGAGGTCACAAACTATACAGAGAAACACAATCTCTCCTATCTGAAAGGCCTGTTTATAGCCCTGTCCCGCAGATAAGACAGGTCTTATCTGCGCATGCTCAACAGCCTGCACTGTCCACTGTGGAGAGAAAAGTCAGTTAGAGGAGGGGGCATGTCTTTAACTCTATACTGCTCATAGCAGGAAGCCCTTCACTGAAACAATGCAGTTGCAGAGGGATAGTGAGCTCTGTTGAGTTAAAAGGTGAGTCAGGAATTTCTTAATTGATTTATTGCTTAACAGTAGGTCAATAGAGCTTTATTTATATACAGGGTTTACTTACACTTTAAACCCGGTGTCTGTCCAGTGAACCTGGTACTGAATAATGAAAAATTATCACAAATGGTGATTGCCCTGAAAAAAGGAATGACTGCAGTGATGGAACTGGAATTGGTGAAAAATCACCGTACTTGGTAATTGTCAGGTTTTATTTATTGTGTACAAACCCTGTCTTCAATTACTACAGCTCCATAGACTTTATTTACAACCTTTTGATTAGTTTTTAAGGCAAGCATCTGATCTATGAATGTTAAAGGACCAGTAATGACGGAAAGTAAATCCTATTAGAATTGCATGGCATTTCTCTCTCCCTCTTCCTAGAGGATGTCTCTCAAAGTGAGGAATTGGCAGTCTCTGCACAGATATATCTTCAAAATGGTAAAATGTGCATAATCAGAACTGCTATTTTATTTTACAGATCTGCAAGCCAGTAGATCATCAGTTGCTGAGACTATATCTAGCAAAAGGACTGCTGAGAACACAACAGCTGTAAGATTATTTTAAATAATTGTTAATTTTCCTTTATAAGCTTAACAAAATGTTTTTTTACCATATATATATATATATATATACATACATACATACATACATGTGATATGTACCTTCTACCAACCAACGATCATAACCAATAGCTTGGAGCCCTAACTTCACCTTAACAAAACTTTAAAAGCCATAGTGAGTTCATTGCTGATATTCTTGATTGGCCACAGATCAAACATAATGTAATCTACAAAATTTCAAGTAGTCACTATCACACTATTTCTGGTTTATAATCATCAAAAATAATTTTTATAAGCCTCATATATTAATTGTAACTAACTAGACCCAATTACCCATTGATTTAAAGTGAAAGGCAACTTTGCAATCTGGATAGAACTTTGTTGTAACTGACTAGAAGAAAGGCTTAACATACTGCTTTGTGATGATGATTGTTTATACACTCACAAAAACTGCTAGTAATTTTGCCTATATAATAACAGCCAGCCTCATATGTAATGTATTTATTTCATATGTAATGAAATAAATAACATGATCCAAAATACACGTGAGACAGGATATAATATCCCCTCTGTATCCAGTCCCAGAATTGGCAAAATCTGAACCTGGGATCAAAAGCTAAGAGAAATGGAGCTCAAAAACACACTGTTAATTCACAGACTGTCAGATTAAATAAAAACAAAGATTTTTGTCTTGTTTAGGATAGGTTCACACTAGAGTATTGTCCGCAGCATTTAAAAAAAAAAAATTTTTTTTTTTAATTCTCTGGCAAAAAGGATGTTGGAGAACATTTTTCTGTATTGTCCTTTCAGTAGCTGCTAATCATATATTGACAATACAGAAAAATGCCCTCTAACATATTATACTTTCACTTGATTTAGTTAAATTCATTCCTGATTTGAAAAGAATTTTCTTTATAGCCATTTTTTCATAGGTGTTTTTTCCCTGCCTTTTTTGCTATTACAAAATGTTGTGTTTGAAAACGCAGCACAGTTTTATGCTGCGTGTGATCGCAATTATTAAATTCCTATTGAAAACTAAAGTAGTCACATAAGATATGCTGCATTCCATGTGCCCAAAGAAAAAGAGGTAGCGTGCTAGTGTAATACACTGCACACAATACGCTAGTGCGAATACTTTTTCCATTAGCATTGTTCCCTATGGATTTTCTCTTGCACTTTTTCTCAGTGTATTTTTTTAAAAATATGCTATGCACAATACGCTAGTGTTAAACCTAGCCTTAGTGTAGAATACTTCTGTACCAAGATGACACCTAGGTTCCTGCCATACTTGTAGCCCTTCATGTAGCTCTCCTTTTTAGAATTTATTTAAAGATATATTAATTAGGATTGGTCAGTTTTTAACCTCCTTAGAATACTGTGTGTAACTCATTAGTCTGTATTAAAGGGCCAGTAATCGCAAAAAAATAGAAAATTTCCCTTTTGTTTTATTCTCGTTATTCAAATACAGCACTTGTAAAAAAGTTATCTTTGATAACTAGTTCACAAATGTTATTGCTTTCTTTCTGTTCTTATCTTTACTGATACCAGCCATGATATTAAACAGAACTCACCTAGTGTGCCCAAAAGCTAAATATCTTACTTTCTTTACACAATTCAGAATTTTTGGAAGCACAAATTGAATATATCATAACTGTAAATGCATTTGAGGCATTTTACATTTTTGGTTTTAGTGTTCTATTAAGAGAGCTGATTTTTTAGAATATACCCTTTGTCATTCCTTGTCTCTGCTGCCTGGTGATCTGCCATTTGTTTATTCACAAATACTAAGTTTTTCATTGTACACTGATAAACTATAGACCTCATTGAAAAGATGGGAGTGGGTAGCTTGAAAAATGTAAAAATTTGTTTATGGGTGTCATGCTACTACATTACTTCTCATATATAATAATTTTGCCATTTCAGGGTAGTAAACCTGGAGGAGTTATTGACCTCACACTTGATGAAGAAGACCTCGAGATAACTTCCACAGGTGAGTAACGGCTTTTGTTTTGTGTTGATTTTTTTCTTACTTCTTAGAACTTAACGTTTGTTGGTAAACTTTATGATGATAGGCAAAGGTGCACAGGAGACACTTGGGCCAAACTGTTGGAGAATGTTCTGTGGGGGTTATTAGCCAAGTGTATGTATGGTTTTTTTGTTCATATTATGTATGTATTGCCCTGGATTTTTTTTTTTTTTTAATTTGCCAATTTTGTCACATTACTGAACTGCACAGGAATTTCATTACTTTTTTGGAAAGTATTTGTTAAAAAAATATTGGAAATCTTTATCAGTTTTAAAGAAAAAACTGATGTTTTAAAATATAAGTAATCTCTCTTTATTTTAAATCATATTCCATATTGTATTTTTTTTTTTAAACGGAAAAGTTTTTATGATCCTAAAATACTGAAGATATTTGAAATTCATAGTGTTCAACAATATAATTACAGGGCCAACTACAATTAAATCAATAATATGTGAAACACTTCAGTAAAAATTGAATTCATACAGCCAGTTCAAGCATCTGCTTAGCATATTTTAATTTAATAAATCTGAATTTGTGATCAGTTACTTGGAAAATAATACTCCAAAAAGGTGTTTTATTTTTCCTCTCTAAATTTTTTTAAAATTTTTTTTTAATGTTGGCATAAGTTAATTTATATTTATTAAAACCCTTTACAAAACAGATACCTTTCCAAGTTTGAAATGATTTGAGATTCTCTTTAGATTGTTTGATATTTTTTTCCCCTTATTAGCACAGTAGAACACCTCCTTTTTTGCCCATTTATCTTGAATGGTAATAAACAAAGTGTAGTCACTCTGCCTCGACTTCCAGTGTTAATTTCATGTTACATGTACTGATCCAACAATTTCAGTTCCAGTCCCAGTGTGGCTGCACTCCAGCAATCACCATTCAAGGTATAAGGGTGTCACAAGCAAAATAAGGAGAATGAATTGCCATTTAATCTCCCATTAGAAATCTTGGGAATCACCAGTGGGGCACTTTTTTACCTAAAAACCACCAGGGGATTGTATTTGATTGCATGAATTCGGGCAATTTCTCTTGTGCATGAGCAGAGCTCTTGGGCATAAGTGTAAACAGAAGCAATGGCAACATGAAGGTGATTTACCATTCACATTGACAATAACATTGGTTATAACTACCAATCATGTGACATGCTTACATGCACACATTTTCAGAAACAGAAGTTGATGTAAATCAGTACTAGAAAGTATTGCCCTTTTCTGGGTATTTCTTTATATAAATCGTATGGCTTCAGTGTGGCTCTACCAACTGCACAATTCTAATAATAAAAAAGAATGAAGAAGCATTATGAATACCGTATATTAACTACAATGTGATTTAATCCAGTTGTGACATGTTTCAGGTTGAATTACCCTTTAAGAAATTATATAAATCAGTGCTGTTTAACTTCTCCCATGCAAAGAACTGATATACTATGTTGTAACTTAATGTAAATGAGCTGAATTCTGTTATCACAGTATGCGTTTTTTAAGTTTATTTTGCATCCTTAAATTTCTAAATTGGGGTTAAAAATTGTGCTTAAATACTTTAGATTCCAGGAGAACCAGCACTTCTGGCCTATCAGGAAACATCCAACCACAAATCATAGGCCGACCATCACAGCCAAACACTTTGCAGTCACCATCTACATCTGCAGGTCTGCCTTCTCAAGCCACTATACATGTTCAACCTACAGGTACTTGAGTGTTTTCACATTTAAAAAGTTAGTCTTGTACCCTTTTTATTTCTAAGTAGAACTAACACCTGAAAATGAGAGACTTCTATTCCAATTGACTGTCTTACGCTGACCATGCATGGTACAATGTTTCAGACCATTCCAGTTCAATTAACTGATGTTACAGATGTCTATGGAAATGATTTTTCAGCATGTTAAAAGATCATTTTTGCAGACCAAAGAGATAGAAAATAAAAGATTTATTAGAAAATAAAATTATGGATGATTGTAATCACTTTTCCGATTGTGTAATAATCTCAAATATTAGTTGAATCCTTTGAAAAACCATATTGTGTGTGGGCACTTTTATTCATACAGTGTAATTTTTTGGAAGTCTTTGAAGTTGAATTGATTTATGTTGCTTGTCTCTGCTTTTTGCAAAAAAAAAACTTTTATTAGTTAAGTAAACTACCCTATCTGTTAATTGTTTTCTCTGAAACCTCAGATTATATTTATTTATATAGCTCCCCAGAAAGCCCAGCACACACACAATTACTGCAACCAACAAAGCTTACAACACCATAAAGTAATAAAAACAGGATTTCTACATCACATATAACACTTTACAGGTAATGCAAATGGAAGGCGTTTTTTGATGTTACTGGTCCTTTAAAACCATTGTTTTAAATACAAACAACTTTAGGCTAGGTTCACACTAGCATATAATGCGCAATGCATAATACGCTAGTATGGGGGGAAAAAAATCCAGCTCAATGAAAGTTCCAGACACACTAGAGTATGATGCGCATACGCTGGGTCTGGAACACTGTGTGTTGCATTATGGCCGGCGTATGATACACTGCACACAAAATGTGACCACATAGGAAGTGTGAACACCAAGGGAGCGTTTTTATTTTTCTTCACATTTATTTATTTTCTTCACACTAAAGTATGATGTGCTGTGCATCATACACTAGTGTGAACCTAGCCTTAGATAATTGCAGGGGAAAGTATCAGTGGGGAATCATTTACTGGGGTCTGGTAATCCCTTTATGGTGTCTAAATCCTTTTATTTGATGGACTTGAAAATTGACAGTCACTATTTTATTACACTAAAAAGAGGCTATGAGTTGATATTAATATATTTTATATTTGTGATAAAATCACAGTTCATTTTATAATAAACTCTTCTGTATAATTTAAGATCCTGATAGATTTTGTGTGGTATTTTAACAACTGAATAATATGTTCACAACATCATTTTTTTAAATGGCCAAAAGGACCAAATATGTATGTTGTGAAAGTAAATGATTGCTTCTGAGAAAAACAGCAGTAATGTACACAAGGAATCCCTATGTAAAGTTACTAGTTTTAAAAATGTTTGAATTCTTGAATAGGCCAAACAGGCATTTAGCCATGTTTCATTATCTGTTTCAGAGTCTTTAAATGATACGTTTTGTTATACTTGTCACAGGAGTAGCATGGTAGCAGCAAACACATTTATAAATCTAAATTATCAGACCAAGGACTTTTTATGCTGTATTCCAAATTCTTAAAATTGTTGAATAAATACTTTAACCATATTTGATATCTCTATCTAGTATATTTTTTTTTACAGTTATTAAACAAAAAGATTGGCAAGCACTCCTGGGTCTTTTACAGTGGTGTGAAAAAGTGTTTGCCCCTTCCTCATTTCCTGTTTTTTTGCATGTT
>WMED01007276.1:0-17767 GCA_019650415.1 Pipa parva
CATCAGCATGCGCAGAACACAATGTGCGAAGTAAGTCGAACAATACGCGGCTCACTTCGCACATTTGTGAATAAGGGCCTAAAAGTAATGTAGCATACTTAGGGGTAGATCAGCAAGCAGCGAAGTGAGCTACGATGCGTTCGGCTCACTTCGCTGCTTGCTGAATTACCCCCTTAGCATGTGCACATGATAAGGTAACTAAATGTTGCATTTAACCATGTATGCTTGATTGAATTAATATTGTTGGGCAAAGCATTCCTGAAACTCCACCGCTTCTTTAGTTTATTAAATAAAATAATAGTCCCATTCAATCTAGTTTTTGGCTAATTTATGCATGTGTCAGTTTCCAGCATTAAAAACGCATGTTTGTAACCGTGACATTGCATCACAGAATTAATTATATTTCATCATATTTTTTATGGATGTTAAATTGATCCTGATTACAGGAGAAGAAGAGGATGTTAGTTTAATATAACTGATTCACATTAAAAACACATTACATTTGATTACCTTGCATTTATAATTGTGTGTCCTCCAGTAACAATAGTAACTCCAGTTACTACTGACTATAATGGACGGTAAAACAAGTTTATGGGGATTCTTATTATGTGTATTTTTATTTTCGCTGTTACAATATTCTTTGTGATTTCTTTTGATCTGCAATCTGTATTGATTTACCCCTATCTTTATACCCATCCAGTTTGTATTATATAGGCTGGTAAGGTTGGTCAATTTTGATGTGTTATCGATTTTAATTGGTTTTAATGTTTTTATTTTTATTTTTTTTGCACAGTGTGTTTTTTTGAATTATAATAAAATATGATGGTGTGCACTATATAAGAGAGCTTTGTTTTTTCTATTTTCTGGTCTAACTCCAGTAACAAACTCACCAAAGTTGCAGTATGGCACAGCCTAGTCAGACAGTGAAACATGGGGCTTATTCATCAAAGTAAGAATTCGAGCCTTTCATGAATAAGCCTCACAGCATAATGTGATCATACCTCCCAAGATGTTCTGAGCTGGAGTATCATTTGTGATGTCACCAGCGCCCCACTACCTTCAATGTGATTGCATGGATGCCAGTGGGAAGCCCAGTATTAGATACTGCACTGGTGGGGAGATGGGGACTTGGGACTTGGGGAAAGTGACTCAGGACTGCCTCATTTGGGGGATATGAGTGTGATGTGTGAATGGGAGTGTCATAAAGAACAATGTAAGGGACTTGAATGTAAGCAAGCAGAACAGGGGCGTATCAGTGGTGGATGAGAATGTACCCATGTGCAAAACAATTTTATTGCAGGTTTAAATAGATTTTGGACAGTGGCAGACCTAGTCAGCAGAGGGCTTTTGGACCCTAACCCCATGGCCAAATCTCATTGGACACAATTTAATATGGTTTGGCCTGCAAGCATAATTATTCAATAAACATTTCAACTACGTAACAAAGTTTTGCTCTTGGTCACTCTTTCTTAAGCACTGATACTCAAGTCTGTCACATAGGGGCAGCACAGCCAGACCTCAGTGTGAGAGTAAGGTTCTGTAAATGTGACCAGCTGCTAAAGTAGGGTGCTAACCTCATCCTTTTAAAACCAAGCACATGTAAAATATACATTTTGCAGCTCTGATCCAAAATAATTTAAATACATGCTGCATGTCTGATTAAAAACAGCTGCAGTGTGTAGCATGCATCTAAGTTAATTTCAGATCAGCACTGCAGTATGTGGATTCCATATGTGGTCAATTTTAAAGGAATTACCTTATGGTAAAGGGCTTTTCTTCTCTCCAGCGCTGGTGTGTTTTCAGTACACACAGGAACTGTTCCATGGGGCCATGATTAAAGCAAGTGTAATGGCTTCTATTGTTTATATTAGGCAGTGCTGCTTTCAGGCCCCAGGATCAAAAAAATAACTGGCATCTAAAGCCCCCAACTCCCTGCAGAGCCGTAAAGAGCATCATTGAGCTAGGGCAGGGTTGGCGAACCTTTTTGGCATGGAGTGCCAAAAAGGCGACGTCACTCACCAGCGCGTCCCCTGAAGTGCCGGCACTGGTGAGCGACGTCATCACGCCTGCGTCAGGGGAGGAGAGCTCCCCCTGTGAGCGAGCGCTCCTTCAGTGCAGGCCATGGATCCGGCCTGAAAACTGTCAGATCGGGTCCACGGCCTGTACTTAAGACAGGTTTGGCAAATGGCTCGCGTGCCAACAGAGAGGGCTCTGTGTGCAGGAGGCACTTTTCTAAAATGCGCTGACCTATTTACCCCAATGTAAACCTGGCCTTAGAGATGTTTTTCAGGTTCAACCTCAAATGAACTTTCTCTTGGCAATAGCAGACTATTGTTCAAAGTTCAATAAAATTTCCTCTGGGCAGCTCACAAACTGTGAGAGAGCTAACTGTATACACCTGGTCTTACACTGGCTGCAGGATAACTTTTGAACCTGGAAAGCCAGAATTGGATTTCCAATGAGATTTGTTCTTGCATGGAGTAATATATATATATATATATATATATACTGTATGTATGTATATATACAGTATATATATATATATATATATATAAATGGGTATTGCAGTATTTGGTGATACCTTTTTTATTGGACTAAAATTTTAGGGGCTATTCACTAAAGCCTGAATTGTTGCATTTAGGTGTGAATTCACCAGATAAAGACAGTCGCAATAGGCTGCTACTGTCACAGTCACATCTTTATTATGGGAAAATTGCCACAATCTTTACTTTAAAAAATTGTTGCAACTTTACCATGGGGAAATTGTAGTGGATTTAATATGGAAATCCGCTGCTTGCAAATTCGACAGTGAATAATCCCCATAATCTTTTTAAATAAACAAGCTTTCGGAAGGTTTATTCTCCTTCCTTCATCAGGTTCAAGACAATGCTAATTACAGGCAAGAATGTATTCTACTGAGATAACAGACTATAGAAAGCAGTCGTAAATATACTTGTCATGAGGGGGGTTGGTGGCAGAATTCCTTGGTACAGAGAAACTCATGGTTTAAAAGCAAACATAAATAAATGTCTCAGAAGAAGGAGACATGAAGTATTCCGATTTGCATGTAAAATAGATTTTATTACAGCCTTGCAAGCTGCATAATTTTTGTCTTGTTCATTAACCTTTCCAGTATGAATTATGCTCATTTAGAAGTACTGACTCTGACCCACGTTCCTACTTTTCTTAGTGTTTTAATTCTATTCACAAGAATGGGAAGCTGCTTCTATGAATTGTGGTTAAAAGTACATTTATTAAAGCAGCTGATGCAACTCTGCTAACTGGAAAGCTCAACATGATTTTATAACATACCAGCTCCATCAAAACAATTTGACAAGTGACTCACAAAGCCAGAATCTACAGTAAAGCTGTTTATGTTGGCTACAGGATAGTCTCTAGCTGCATTTAGGCAGCATACAGGCTTCTGATACATACAGGCTTCTGATAATTTGCTGATGTGTTGCAGTTCTAGCCTGGTAATTTCTGCCAGTTTGTGGTAGTGCTTCATTGGTTGAATATCTCTACCAGCCTGTAGAATGCTCCTGACAAATCTCCTATTTGAAACCCACATACCAGGCATTCTGTGGCATTGTTTATTTGCCTTGCTCCTAAGTGTATTTAGCCAATGATGCCTTCTGGTGGGACTTGGCCACCAGAGCACTAGCAGACCCACCAATGGGACCCTGTATTGGTGGGGGATCCTGGCCTGGTGCCAAAAAGTATTTCTTTTGCAGGTTCCAGGCTACCTTTAATTATACGAACACACAGGTAATTGGCTCTTTTGTAATGTCCTGCAGAACTGATAATTTACTGTGATAGTTCTGCTGTACATGAGAATTTTTGCCTGTAGGATGTGAGCCCTGGCAATCAGCTTCTCTAGTGGATCTAAGATGCTTCAGTCTGACACTTGACGGCTATGAACTCCAACAGCCTTCTTCCTTGTATACAACTATGCTTTCCTCCCTACCCTAGAGTTATAAAATCATTGTGTGCTCTATAATAGAAAGTCTGCAGATCCAAAATATTGATAAATTCTGAAATAGGCAGGGCTCTATTGTTCTTCTTTCTGGGTTGTTACAGGTCATGACAACAATTGCTGGTCTACCACTTTGCACAGGCCATAATTCTAAGAAGTATATTTTAAATAAATATGCATTTTTTTTTTCTTTTCATCACTGGGTGCACCCAGAATAAAATAAATGAGACTAGGCACACTCATACTTATGTGCAGTACTGTCACGAGCAGTGCTTATCTTAAAGTTGCAATGCTCGTGTCTCTGGCATTTGTGCTGCACTGTGTGTAGCCCAGCGCTTCCGAGTTCTTGGCCAATCATGGCCAGCTGACATCACACGTGACATCAGCAGTGGGAGACTTAAATTTGAGTGTTGTGGTTATCAACACAACATAATAAAAATGTTTTTGTTTTTTTTTGGTATACATTTTAAAATATCAACAATTATTTTTTGACTTTCCATCCACTCTACCTGTTGTACAAAAGTATGTAAGTCGCATGAAATCATGGCATGATAGCAAGGGGCAGTGTTTCTGCTGCTTCAAGCTTATATCTGCTTCAAAACCAAACCAAATGTTGGCAAGAGAGAGAGAAGATTCTGACCACATGTAAGATGATGGGGAAATTGAAATTGGGGTCAGCATTTTGTTCTAGAGCAGTAACAATTGTCCTTGGAAATGGGAAGCGCAATTTCAAATAAATTAATACTTTGCTAAATTGTCAATGTATCTTTAAAGGGAATTTAAAGACACTTTTGATATTTAATGATATATTTTAAAGAAATACTGTATTTTTCTAACATAGCTTTGCCATTTTTTAACATTTTTTGTTTCCCTGTTATTACCTCCTGAACTATTGTTATTATAGTATCATCTGTTCACTTTTAGTAACTTTTAAAGATTGTTAAACTTGTTGAACCTGCATCAATGCAAGCTGTATCAACTAGCTGTGCATTATAGTAGGAAGTTCATGCTGTGAAGGCAATGTCACTTTTGTTTTCTTTTGCACTTTGAAAATAAAGAACTCTGCAAACTCAACGAACTTACATAAATGTTAAAAAAGATTATAAAGAGAAGACTGTGGTGAATGTGTTTTTTTTTTAGACAAAACCTCAAACCATAACCCTTTATGTATTATAGTTGTGCTTCCATCATGCTCACCAATAATACTATAATAAGTCCTGCAGAATGTGTACTTAAAAGTAACTTAGATGATTTAAGATCTGGTTAAAACAAAAACAAACAAAAAAAATAGCACATTTAAAGGGAAAATAAACAATTCAACCACTTTTTACATGTAAATGTTTTGAACACTGACCAAACCCATTTGTCACTGCACATTACATTGATGACTTGCCGAGCCAGTTTGTTGCAATTTACACCATAACAGATTGACTTGGCTAGTAAATAATGCTGGGTCACAAAGCTCAAAGGACCTACCAAATAGGAGACAACATCAATGAGCTATTAGTGGGAGTGCACTACGCTTGTTCTTTATTGAGTGCCTCAAAATTCATTTGAAACTTAGTGTAAGAGCTATTTATTTTAACACTCCAATGGCTGGCATCAGCTGTTGTTAGTGTGAGTCAAGCAAATAAAGATGGACAATAATGATCCAACTTTTTAGCAAGGGAAACAGTAACATACAATAGATGTTTACATTGAATATTAGTGGGAAAACATTCTTGGTGGGCCCCAGACCCTGAGCGGGGCCCTGAGGGGGCCTACTCTTGGTTGGCAGTCCAGACCAATAAGGCTAAGATTTCCTCTTTCGCTGGCTGTGTCGTTTGACATCATACATCATGTGATGTGGTCGGTGATGGGCCTCCTAGTGAGCTCATCAACCACAGTCCAATGCTGATTGTATCTTAATAAGAAAAGGCTT
Source organism: Pipa parva (assembly GCA_019650415.1). NCBI lineage: Eukaryota > Metazoa > Chordata > Amphibia > Anura > Pipidae > Pipa > Pipa parva. The sequence goes on from WMED01007276.1 coordinate 5,898, forward strand.
TGCCTGGACCTGTTTGGTTCATCCTAGTAGCGTTAAGCCCCCTTCCCCTGAAGTTGCTGGGGCTGCCACAATACCACTATTGAGGGGGAACTGATCTGGGCTCGCAACACTGACAAGGAACTTATGTGTTATTTTGCATTCTTGCACAGATTATGAAAGTACATTGGAAAGCTATTTGTTATAATATTTGTTTGAATAAAAGAAGTAGGGGAAAAGTGTTAAGAATTTGACTCACCTGAGATCCTCCTTCGCACTCCAGCATTGGCTTTTGTCGCAGTTGCCTTATGGTGCGGGCTTCTGGTCACGGGCGTCGTGTGTTTCTGCTGTGTAAATACCCAAAGACGCCTTGGGGTGGTGACAGATGCAGTCACAGTCACAGAATTGTGTTGTGTACACGCTCATGTTCAAAGTTCTATTTAAGCTCACTCAATCTGGTGCCCCTTTATAGGTTTACAGCTTGCTGTGCCTGGGTCTGGGTGTGTTATATCTGTTAGTCCTTTAGTGTATGACCTTTGCCTGAATCTTGACTCTGCCTGTTTTCTGCCAGTCCTGACCTTTTGATACCGTTTTCTGACTTGGCACCTGTTCCGCCTGCCCTGACCACTGCTACGTCTTTGATAACTATGTTCAACTCAGTACTCTCTACCACCAGTGGATGGCAAACCTTAGGGGCCGCGTCCTGGAGATCTCCTTGCAGCTAAGCACAGAACCTCCTTGCGGGGGTTTAAAGATGAAGACCAGAGTTCTCTTAGACTCTGCACCTTAAGGTTTGCCAGTGCCAAGTCTGCTGTGATTTGGGTTTGCTGTTACCTCCTTCTCCTCAATCCTGTACTGGTGCCCTTCCTGACAAAAAGTAGGTAAATGATAGCCTGGAATATTGGTGTTCAAAATTAAACATACATTAATTAATGCAAATTTATATAGAATAATAAAAGTATGTGTGTATATATGTATAATAAATGTATAATTATTTTAGGTGTGCAGTAATTGGAGAAAGGCATGGCAGCAACTTCAAACAGTTTCACCCTTGTCCACAGTCACAAACTCCGGAGCTGTAGAAAGAGGACTAAACTTATTAGTCAGAATAAAGAATGCTTGGACTTGTCTACTTTGGGTCAGTTCAAGGTCCTCCCCCTCGAAGTTTTCCACTTGATTGCAGAATGTCTGTCAGGTGAGGGTTTGTTTAAACTTTGTAATAGAGTTGATTAGGCTTATTTAACAACATGGTGCAGAATTTCAAAAGTAACCCATAGAAAATACTTAAAGGGGAACTATAGTCAGATTACATATTTACATATGCAGTACTATACCTTAGTGAGAAGCGTTTCTCCCCAGTAGTTGTTTCATGTGGCACAGAATGATTGTATTGGCAGCACTGATAAACTCCTGCACCAGGAAATGTGTGTGATGCGTTCTGGCCAGTTTTCCATGAAAAGGTGCCCTCCCCCAGACATTTTTGCCCCACTTAGTACTTATCACATGTGCACCAGTCAGCTTTTCCTTTGTAATCTCCTGCATTCCATCTTAATTTATGTGGCCAAACGTTCAGCACACTGCTTAACCAATAGCAATCAGGCAGCTTTTTCTTCTCACGTTTGCCTGACTTGCAGAACTCAAAGGGGAGAAGTCACTCTGTACCCCTATATGCCCCTTTAAGATTTAACTGAACCCAACATTTAGGACTGCTCCATTCTGAGTACTTTTTTAACTAAATAAAAGCTGCCTTTACATCTTAGTGGTACAATTAATCATTAAAAAAAATGTAATCAGCATTTTTTTTTTATATAGTGACAGATTTAAGCATAATGAGCATGGTCTCCAAATCCATAAGCAGATACCTTATTAGCTACGTTTCTTCACCTATTGGAAACCGCAGACTGCTGCTTCAGGACTTTCATGTTGCAGGGGTTTCCAACGCAAACAATATTCCTTCTATTGGTCGGCATTACAGATTTTTAGGTAATAATCACCCTGAATTTGGTAAGCAACTTATGAAAAGGTAGGTAAGTGAAATCTGTATTTTATATCTCACAAAAAGAAAAATTAAATCCATTAAATAGTAGTTCTAATAGTGAATAGTGTCTTCACAACAAAGTACGGTATATTGAAATGGCACACATATTTATTAAAAAGGTATCCGCTTATTTAGCTTAGTAATATTACCTTTCTCTGTTCATTTATCAAGTAACCCTTGATCATAAATACTAAAATGGTTTCCTGTGTCACAGCCTCCATCTGAGGCCCACTAGGCCTTTGGGGGTTTTGTAATAATAGAACAAATGAGATCATTTATAAACTAGCAAGCAGTACTGCTTTTTGAGGGTCACAGAAATGCAGGGCAACATATAGCCCCCATCTCCTAAAGTAAATGTAATAAAACATGAATATCCTATGTCTACAGTTAGTAAAATGAAAGATTAACTACAAAGTACAAATACCTATCGCCACAATGTAATATTTAATTCCAAATCAGTGATGCTTATATAAATGATAAAAAATTTTACCATCCATGTTCCTCATTTGTATTAAAATTCCAAAAAAGCGAAAGAGTTAAAAGCCTGGTTTTGTTTTGTTATCTTTCCCCTCAAAATAATAAAAGTAATAGTATGGAGCAAGTTGCCAATGACTGAATATAAGAAATGACAGATATATAATTAAACCCTCCCAGTCTAACATTGCTGTTTTTGTGTTCTTGTGGTTACTTTACACACAGGAATTGACATACCGTTTAAAATGAAAGGGAAAAAAAGGTTTATGTACAGGATGCTGAAAGTTGTAAGGCATTACTAATGTACTGCAATTACAGGTTCCTTGGGTCTTCTTTATCATATTACTCATTAGTTGTGTACAGAAGTGATACACTATATTTGTGACCTTTATGCTACTATCCAGTGAGTGGAAGCATTTTCATCTGGCCATACTTTTATAGATATATTGCCTAAAATTCCAATGAGGGAGTAACCCACTACTAAGTGCCTGGTGAAGCTGGAGAATGACACTTCATGAGTAATTTTATCTAATCTACAGTCAGCTGCTACATATATTGTTCTAGGAATTATAAGATTTAGAGAAGTTTTTTTTACAGCTACTTACAAAAATAGCTGATATCAGATCCCTATTTATCCACCTTATCCAGACATACTTACATCCCTATCTTAAACCCTGATATATTCTGTGGTAGTGATTTACCACAGACTAAACTACAGAATTCATTCTGTTCTTAAAGCCAATGTCACACTGGCTGTTTTGTTGCTGAGTTGAAAAATAGTATCTGTTGATTCCTGTGGGATAATCCACACAGGCTATTTTGTTTTGCACCATAGACAATGAGTCTAATTAAAAACAGATCAGCTACAAAACAGCTTGTGTGACAATGGTCTAAAAGTAGGAACACATAAGCAATGTTTCTAAAGATATTATTATATGGAACTTCTTCAATAACAATAAGTATTCAGTGCATGATTCTCTACAGGTGGTTCAGAAACCTACAGTATTTACAAAGATTTTTCATTCCCAGAGTATTTTCAGAACAATAAACTATGGCAGAATTTGGGTAGTGTGTAATCACCCATTTTAATAGTTTATTCATTAAATGGACATTTAACAAAATGTGTCCATATGAATATCATGAATGTCAAAATATATCGTATAAGTCACTTTGATTGTTTTATAACTCTAATTTGGCAGGAAGATTAGAACCATCTGTAGCCAGCACAATTCTTCATGTATTACATCATTCAGTTCAGAATCATGAGAGCTTTAATTTTTCTCACAGAAGACAAATATATAAATATAGCTAATCTAATTGACTGATTATTTTTCAGCTTATTTCTCTTACATATGAGAACTTGGAAGTAACTCAGTCACAACAAATGTACCTATTTTTTACAAGAACTGCAGTGACTCTGCATTGAGCCAAAGTATGCGCTCCATAGGCAGATATGCAGAAGTGTGACAGTAGCAAACATCTAGATTTATACTAATCCTTACAGGTTGGGTAGTACTCAAGTGGGAGGTCATTTGTTTATACAAAGCATCCTTTAACAAAAATGTAAAATTTAAAAAGAATGTGATTTGTCTTTCATGACTGATGATGAATGTTTGAAGTATTAATGAAAACTTGTCATGGACCATAAACTCAATGGATGTCCTTGTCCATAACTGGGGGACATCAAACTGCTCTTCAAGAAAAAAGCCTATGTTTAAAATAAAGAGCTCTCTTTTGTTCTGTGACTGTACCCTTTAGAGTAAAAGTTAAGACTACACTGGTAACTGGGTTATTGAACCAGAAGGTGTAAGGCAGATGCACAATTCATTTGGATCCACTTGATACAGTAGCCAGGCAAACAATTTTAGGTTCTATTATTCAGTGGCAACAAAATTATATTTCTTGTCACCAAAAAAGCAATTTGTGACTGTAAAATAATTTTTTAACATCAAATCATAGTTTTGTGGCCATCAAATATATTTTGTAGAGCAAAATAATATTTTGTGACCACAAAAGTCTATGAAATTACATAATGATTTTTAAAAATATACAAAATATTGCATGCATTGGCCCTATTCATTTTTTGGTTCACAATATTTATTTTTATGCAACCCAAAACTAACATTTGTTTTACAAAATGACCACTGACATAGTTCTAACCTATAAGTGCCTATATAAAAATAATACTGGTTACTGTAAATTATTAATACAAAGTATTTTCCAGTTAAAGGAACAATCAGGATTAGTATGTATGTATGTATGTATAATTTTATTTATACAGCGTCAAAAATTTACGCAGTGCTCTACAATTCAGCAATACAAATATAGTACAGACATTAGAAAAGTGCATTAGACAATGCAAGTATAAAATCACAAAGATACAACACTTTAATTGCTAGGCTGCAGTTAACACAAGAAGTTAGAGGTCCCTGCCCCATAGAGCTTACAATCTAATTGGGAGGAAGACTTACATACACAGAAGGACAATAAGAGCTGTAGAATGTTTTGAGACATAGCTCAATAAATAGGTCAATAAATACAGATATTAAACATGAATAAATAAAGATAAAATATATACATAAAAAGCATAACCCAAAGCAGATAAAAATGCATGCCATCTTTACTTTGGTAAAGTTGTGTGCTTATGCATGCCCCAATTTCCATTATGGCAAGCTGAACAGAACAGGCTAAAAGAGGAGTGGAATCACAGTTATTACTCTGTATTTCAATGTGTAGTGCAAAGGGGACAACCCCCATTTATTCATACACAAAACGACACAGATTATGTCTCAGGGTGGCCCTGTGGTAATAGCAGTTGAGGGACTAACAGGATAAGATTTCAACTATCTTTATCATTACCACAAACTATCACAAACAAAAATATCCTTTGTTAGGTAAATAAATACTTTAAAACATGTGTACCTTTCTGTTCAAAAATACAAAATCCACTCTTGCTATAGAGACCAGAGGTAGAGAGACTGCAAAAATCTTGTCATCTAGAAGCTTAGCTGCAAACAACAACTTAGATAGTTAACTCTAGTAGAAAATGTAACTAACATTGTATGTTCATTTGTATTTACGTCATTTAGGCAATCTTATAAAGTGCAAGGAATATCAGATGCATCTGCATAGTTTAGTGTATGGAATTATTACTGATTACTGAAACTATGCAGTGGAAAATTGATTAAGCCATATTAGTCCAGATGAGTAGTCCAGTTTTTCAGTGCCTCACATATGTTAGAAACTGTTTATCTTTTAGTACTGCTCTGACATGATGAAGAGGAAATTTCTCTCAAAAGTTTGTCTTAAACAATGAACTGTTAGTTCAAATAAAGTATCATATCACACTACAGCACTCATCTTTCTACTCATATCATACTGCAGTACTCAACTTTCTACTCATCCCTATCCTATCCCGCTTTGACTACTGCAATGTTCTTCTATCTGACCTTCCAGCTTCCCACCTCTACCCACTCCAGTCTATTCTAAATTCTGCTGCCAGAATTCTCTCCCTCTCTCCCCAGCAGGACAGCTGTTCTCCCAATCTCTCTCTGTTCCTAGGCTTCCTGTAAGCAAATGAATAATTTACAGTGTTCTTCTTTTGACATTTAAGGCACTTCACTCTGTTGCCCCTCCCTACATTTCCTCACCTGTATGCCCATAAATTCCTCGATGACAACTGCGCTCCTCCCAAAGCTACCAGCTTTGCACGCCACAAACCAATACTACCCTTTATTTTCTTAAACCCATTTTCTCCCTCTGTCCCCCACATCTGTAATTCTATACTCCTTTATCTTTTCCAGGAATATTCAATCTGCACATTTAAAACCAATCTGAAATCCTACCTTTTGGAGCACTAGCACTGATATTTACCTGTATCACTGACTTATATGTATTAATTTATTTAATCCTTAATTAGTTATTTATGCTTAATATTTGTATTTATTGACCTGTGTTTAAGCACATTGTTACAGCTCTTATTACCCTTCTATCTGTGTATGTAAGGTCTTCCTCCCATTTAGATTGTAAGCTCTATGGGGCAGGGACCTCCAACCTCTTGTATTAACCACAACCTGGTACTTAAAGTGAAATATCCTTGTGATCTTATGCTTGTATTGTTTAATGCACTTTCCCCATGTTTTATTATATTTGTATTGCTGAACTGTACAGCACTGTGTAAATTTGTGGTGCTTTATAAATAAAATTATACATGCACACATACATATAATGCTACAGTACTCATCTTTCTAACCATATAATACTACAGTACTCACCCCTCTACTCATATAATACTACAGTACTCATCCCTCTACTCATATAATACTACAGCACTCATCTTTCTACTCATATCATACTACAGAACACATCCCTCAACTCATATAATACTACAGTATTCACCCTTCTAATCATATAATATTACAGTACTCCTCGCTCTACTCATATAATTTTACAGTACTCCTCCCTCTAGTACTCATCTTTCTAACTATGGAGTTGAGAAATCAGTCCAGAGAGAAATAAGAGAAAAAAAGAAAAAAACAGAAGAGTATTGTCCATGATAGTATATGCTAAAATTAAAGCTTACATCTATTTCAGAAGATAACTGAAGCAAAGTACTTTGTTAAGGCAGATGCCACACTTTGGGCACAGCAAATGGTAATGTGAAAAAGTGCAAGGTATTTTGATTGAATTTCTTCAGTTGATGCAGGTTTCAGATGTAATAGGATTATCGAGAATGATTACAAAATGCTGACAAATGCTTGAAAAAGCACATGTTAAAAGCACGATGAATTATCATGAGTTTGAATGCATTTACAAATTAGTTACATTTCTGTTCTTTTAGAAATTCCCTTAGGCGTGCCTTCCAGTGGTGCAGGTACATAGAAACTGCTTTATCAAAGTAAATTATTCTGTTCCTTGCAGCCAACTTAACATTGTGATGAACTGTATTAATGTGTGATGAGATTTCCTAGAATAAATCTACAGATAAATCCCATTTCTGGAAGTATCATCTACATAATCATAGATATATACAAATATGATTGTTAAGTTCCCTGTTTCCTGGTTTCAGCTTGTTTCAGTGTTAGCTACTGAGACATTAGCTAAAACAGAAATTAGTTTATTTCCCAACCAAAGAAGAACTGCGAAATGTATAAAAGGAAAGTAAAATATCATTATGAAGAAAAATTTTCAGTAAGGACTATACAAATGCAGAATACCCTACCTAAAGAGGGTGTCTTGGGCATTATAGTTTACAACAGTTGACACTGAGGGGGGAATTCACCATAGTGTGAAGTGAGGTCCGGATCCTTCGCCTCACTTCGCAGAGACTGTTATGTGCTCGCAGATGTCCTGCACACGGACATCAGCGAACGATTTAAAGGGATTCCAGTCTCGGCGAGGCGACTCGAGTGGTCTCGCCGAGACTGGAATCCCTTTAAAGCGTTCGCTAATGTCCGTGTGCAGGACATCAGTGAGCACATAACAGTCTGTGCGATGTGAGGCGAAGGATCCGGACCTCACTTCGCACTATGGTTAATTCCCCCCTGAGTAAGGATGTCCGTCAAAGCTGAATATCTGTTGTCTTGTTTAATTGGTAGACCCAGTTGTGATTTTTCAAAAAAGTTCTAGCCCCTCCTTTCCTCCCTCCAGGAAAATCTGCAGATTTGTCTGCGATTTACTGCTACCGGTAAATTGTGCATCAATTGATGTGGTCATGTGACCAAAAGAAGAAAATCAGCCATGGATAGGCCTGTAATTTAGGTGATTTATGCAAATAACTAATTTTCTGTATGGCAGAACAACATGCTCCTCATGAGGGAATAATCTTGCAGATGAACATATTGTTCAAGACAGCTAATTTTCTGTGTGGCAGGAATGCATTATTCTTATGAGGGAAGAATTTTTTGAGATAAACATGTTCTTTTAGCCGCTGATCAATACAGTGCATCTGGCATTCATTAAAATCATATCAGATTTAACTTAAAATAAACTTGATAATTTTTTTAATAGGTAAATATCAACTTTTTGGCTGAAGCCTCCTGAAACATGAACTCTTCTTAGGAATAATAGTGATTTCCGCCTTTAAGTTATTTAAAATTAATATTGCATCTAAGCTGGTTTTGCTTCAATGAATAAGGATAATGGAACACTTGGTCTGACTTCAGACTGGCCTTAGTGAATGATTTTAATGTAGAAAACAAAATGGCTTATATTTGTCATCTCCTAGGCTATGTGCACGCAAACATACGTTTTAAAGAATTTGTAAAGCATTGTGTAATCAGTGTTGATAATCCCTTTACATTTTAAATGTGCATCAGTTGATGAGAATTTATGCATTATGGGTCTGAAAAACTGATGTGAATGCATTATTTGAGAAACACGTAATTAAACACACATGTGAACAGCACTATATGTCTGCTTTATATCTATTTCTATATGAGTTTACTATGTGCTTCAAATTAGCTTCAAGCACACAAAATAAGCATGTATGTGTATGCACCCTTAGTCAGATGTAGGGAATTCACCATAGTGCGAAGTGAGGTCCGGATCCTTCGGCTCACTTCGCACAGACTGTTATGCGCTCACTGATGTCCTGCATGCGGACATCAGCGAATGCTTTAAAGGGATTCCAGTCTTGGCGAGAGCACTTGAGTCGCCTCGCCGAGACTGGAATCCCTTTAAAGCGTTCGCTGATGTCCGCGTGCAGGACATCAGCGAGCGCATAAAAGTCTGTGTGAAGTGAGGCGAAGGATCCGGACTTCCCTTCGCAATATGGTGAATTCCCCCAGTAGTGTCCAACATACATGAGATTTGAAAAAGAGAAATTAAAGATGAAATAAATGCTCATTGAGTCCAGGGGTAATTCTCAAGGGGGATGGGGAGATTCTTACCGGCTACTGTCTCTTTGTCTTTGACAGGCGCCGTGGTCCTCTTTACTTCCTGTTCCTGTGAGTTTCACCAAAAAGAGCAAGCGCAGTAGCTGTTTTAGATTAGAAAGGATTGATGATTATAACCCCTTTCCCCCTTGAGAATCGCCCCTTGAGTCAACAAAGCATTTAATTCTCCTTAAAAATTGAAATGTGTTTCCCATTGCACCTGCATTACATGGCATTCTTTAATAATCACCGGGCTAACTCATCCATTATCCCATAAAAGCAGTTGCCCTATTTTCCTAGCTTTAATATGTCTCTATCATTTTTCCTCTCTGTATTTATTTAATATTGTTGATAATCTTGGGTACATTAATGATTTTGAAAACAATAACGCTTATATTAATATTAAGAAAGTGCTGTTACTGTTACAGTAAGTAGGATGGCCATTTGCCTTAGGCCTCTTATTTAGCTGAGCCAGCCATGCAACATCCTGACAATGTTTCAGATTAATGGTGCATGTGCTGTCCTTTCCTTAGTGCATGATGTTTCAGTAAAGTATTCAGAGTAGCATCCTTTTCCAAGACTTCATGGATAAATGAGGTCGAAGCAGCCCATTCTGGGGTATTTCCAAACTGCCTTCACTCATATGAATATTGTTCACAGCTGTGTTGTCGAAGGCAAAGAAAGATTCTTATTGTGTGCTTTCCTATTCGTTTGGCTTATTCTGCTCACGTCTTGGGAGAAAGATTTTTGTAAACAACCTAAAAATGTAAAAGTATAGACTGTATTCTGTTTTATTTATTTGTGCTTAGCAACACAAACAAAAAAATAAACAGTTGCTGCGTATCACAAGTTCACAAGTACAGGTGCAGAAAACACACAAACCCAATTGTTAGATACTTTTTAAAATTATAATAATTAAAATATATATATTTATAATATTGAAATACAGTTACTGTTTATTTTTATAAGCTTATATTATATTACACAGCGCTTTACAGAGATTTGTCATTCACTGCAGTCATTGCCCCATGAAGCTTACTTGTTGCCCTGTTCAGGCAAACACATAGACATACACAGATTCATGTTTTTGGATTGTGGGAAGAAACCGGAGTGCCTGGAGGAAACCCCCACAGGTGCGGGGAGAATATACAAACTCCATGCAGTTGACGTCCAGGGTGGAATTGAACCCAAAACACAGCACTGCTAACCACTGAGCCACCACACTGCTTTTCTTCCCTATCTGTCTAATGAATTGACATATTTAGTATAGAATATAGACAGGGATACATTGGGGGGATAGGACTACTCCCAACGCACCCACTACCCTACACTGTCCTTGCTGCTTCACATGAAGCAGCAATGGTGTGATGATAACACAGCGCTGCTTCCCTTAAAACTTTTTCTATGGACGCCCATGTTCCCAGGTTGATATTATAAGATCTGTCCCCTAATCAATTCTCACTCCTCCCTTTTCTTTATCAAAAGAAAATTATAAAATATAAAATAATGTTATAGTTCCTTGTTCTTGTTATATGTATGAACAAAGCAGGATTTTTCCCTCTAAAGGAATGAAAAACATTTAAAATCTAATAAACTTGAAAAGACCCGATTTCGTCTTTTCGAGTTTATTCCTGAGAGCCATACAGTATCCATACCTTTCCATAAAAAAATCTGATCGAAAAACTCGAACAAAAAGTTTCTATTGGTAAATATTGATCAATATTTACCGCGAGAAACAGCCAAGATCTCGCAGGAATAAACTCGAAAAGACAACATCAGGTCTTTTCTAGTTTATTAAATTTTGCCCTTGCAACATTTTTATCTTTTAAAGAGTATAATTCTCATTTTAATTCCAAGACACAAACCTCTGCTTTTACTTTAGACTTCAATTCATGTTGGTCTAAAGCCAACAATTTAACTAGGAAGGCCCTAGAAGGTTTTGGATTGTTATATACCCTAAGGCTGTAACCTATTGTATCATAATAATCTTGTTTTTAATGTGATTATTACTATACATGGTTACTGTTACATGTGCACTGCAGATTAGATATCTCTGCTGCACTGGTCAGAGAATGGTATTAAATTTCTTGATCTGACATGTTTACAAGGAAAGTACATGGAGAGGTTAGCATCCTAGGATGCTCCCACAGCTCCAAGCACAATGTGAACAGAAAGTCTAATGTAGATGAAATGCTAAGGTGAATCATAGCCTACTAGTTTTACATCTTGCTTTATATCTAGCAGCAACTTTACACATTAATTATTTACCACCCCACTTTGGGGGTTATTCACTAAGGTGCGAATTCGACTGTCGAATTCTCAAGCAGCGAATTCCCATAGCAAATCCATGACAATTTCCCCAATGTAAAGTCACAACAATTTTTTAAAGTTAAGATTGAGACAATTTTCCCATAATAAAGTCGCGACTGCAACAATAGTCTTGTTATAAAGACGTGACTGCAACAGTTGCAGTCTATTGCGACTGTCTTTATCTGGCGAATTCACAC